>JAJEOX010000074.1:0-62223 GCA_020740385.1 Mylabris phalerata | reverse complement strand
AAATGTATTGAACCAACAATAATCAGGATGATTTGTAAAGATTTCAATGAAAATTGGTCATTGTCTTCAATGGACATTAAGTTATTTTCGTAAATAATTCATATAATCGTAGGAGGTGTGATTTTGTGGATTGTTAAAAGTCTATCACTATCTTTTTGTAATCAAAATTCACAAGCTTAATGGAAGATTGACGAGAACATGACGGATTAAAATTTCTCATTTGACAGACGTATCAATAATGGCGCCAAATTTAAAATTTAAACGAATTTAATATACAGCTATAATTGAAACCTTGTGAACTATTTTACATGTTATCATTTATCAATACCACTATCAATACAATTAATCGAACTCGCCATTATTGTTAATAAAATACGAAATTACTAAGTTAAATCACCGACAAATAAGAAAATTCGAAATAACCGATAAAAATCGATAAATTCCATCAAATGCAAAATAATTGATCGAAAACACAAATAAGCGACACGAATACAAACAAACGATATAAATATACAATATTAAGTGAATAATCGCAGGCAATCAAAAATTGAAAAAATTAAAAAACAACCAACAACGGACAACTTACAGGTTGCAAATAAATATAGAGGTACAGGTTTCAAATTTTTTCATTGTTAACTTGACGTGAACCATCTACTACGTCACTAAAAGTCCTAGCGTACCAATCTTATTTCTGATAATTCCCCATTTTTTGACATATACGTTTAGGAAATTTTGTTTTGTTATGTTCTCGTCAAGATTCAATTACCTCCCCGTGTACCGAGAATATCTTGTCATTTCACATATAGTTAATTGGCAATAAATTTAAATTATTACGTAACTATTATTATTAGATTATTACCGAACTCTTCTTTTCAATGACGTAGTTCCTTTCAAGAAGAAACAATTGCTTTGTTTGGTTATTTTCAAATTTTGAGCCTTTATATACATCCAATTATGGTTATTTTCATTACAAAAGACGGAAAATGATTCTTAGCGGACCAATTGTGTTTGTTCTTTCTCCAATTAAAATCTTATAATCCGAATGAATTGAGTATACCACGTTTAATTTTTTTATACAAAATAGATCATTAGAGCTAAAGGGTAGAAATTAAGGTAAAATCTGGATACTTTTTGTTAATTTCTAAAGTTGATTTTATGGGAGATCAAGTGTACGTTCTTTTTTGTCAAAAATTTGACAAAGAATACGATTTATAACTTTGAAAAAAATTCTTAAGTTCTTTCTTAATGCTAGATAATCAATTTTTAACAAACTCGGATACTAAAGGTGGAAATTTGACGATTGATAAATTTTTTAGTCCTTTATGGAGCTGTATTTTTAACTTTCCTTTTTAATTCTAAGCAATGTCAATTCTTAATTTTCAATTTTTAACTAATTCTACGATTCATTATATGTAAGTGTTAATAAAGAAGGAACTTTGCTTATTAACGATAAAATTACCGTCCCTCTTTAAATTTTCATTTGTTTTAATTAGTTGGCATTTTTAATAGAAAATTAAATTAATAACGGTTTATTTAAGGTGGTGATCTGAGAAAATAACTGTAATAAATCACCCTGTAGATTTAGTACTAATTAATATAATCAGCTACGCCACAGTAAGTTCCAGCATCATCGGTTCTCACGTTAGTCATTTTTAAGGGTTTTGAATAACGATATTCAGATTAAATAAAAATCTAGATAATATAGATCTAGACTAAATAGAATCATGAGAATATGGATAATTTTGAGCATAAGTGACGAAATCACGCAAGTAAATCGTGGGAAACTTAAAGATGACTAAATTTTGTAAAATTATGAGATAGAAAGGGGGGAGAACGGAGATGCACCATATAAAAGACTGAATTGAAAGAGAAAAAGAAGGCAGTCTGTCAGAGAACCTGTGACCGGTGTTCGCTTGTAAAAGCAAAAGCGTTAAGACGCAGCTTTGAATCGGGAATTAGTCAGTTAGGGAATCTGTGACCGGTGTTCGTTTAAAATCTCTCGTTGTAAAAGTCAAAGCGCTAAGACGCAGCTTTTAATCGGGAAATGTAAAGTATAGTTTGTGTTGTTTAAATTGGAATATTGAAGAAGCCTCTAAGAAGGTCTTCAGTGTTGTATTATTGATTGGAAAGAAAATTGGAATAAAGTCAATTGTTATACGGGAATATTGTGGTATTATACCTGACTACCACGAAAATTATTAAGAAGTGGCTAGGGATATCCAGTAGCTGTAAAAGATAAGTTTTTTTTTTACTATAATTTTCTATATCTTACCCTGCCGAATTTAATGCTTGATTTGAAAGATAAACTGTTTTCCGATTTTTGTTAATTTAGCTTAAAGTAGAAAGAAGTGCTTGAGCGTTTTTTTTTCTTGTTTTTGTAAATTTTGCAATTGTTTTGATACTCGAATAATTAATTGATTTAAAGTGAAATTGTTTTGTTAATTTCTACCTTAACTAATTAGGAATTTAAAGAGTGACAGTGCTCAAAACGAATTCACAGTCTGGTGGCAGAATAGACACCAATTGTATCCGCTACCTGTGCAGGTAAGAACCACCCGCGCACATAACATAACCAAGGATTGCTACAAAATCTGTAGGGCTGGCACATTGTATTAACTTCGACAAAATGGCCGTTGAACTGCAAATTTCAAATTTTAAAAACCAAGATGAATCGCTCTATTCTTGAAAATGATGTTTTCTTTCTGGAAGTTAATCTTGAACTTTATTAACATCCGTGAATTCATCCCTAAGCAAGTAAATGTATGAGGATACGAAAATTTGAGTGAAGGCATGATATGCTACACTATCTCAAATGTATCTACTTAGAGGGCCTATAACGCCGTTTAAGTTCGCTTTAGCCTACGGTTTTGTGAACGTAGATCAGCTTCTTATTTAACTCTATAGTCTGAATTAACGACAAACAATTGAAACAAGAGCACGTAAAGTATATTACTAATTTTCAGAAAGAATCGGACCTCAAAATCGTAGACTATTGCGAGCTGAAATTGCGTTGCATACTCAATATGTGAAAAAGAGAGGTGGCTGGGATATGAAAAAGAAATATATAGTCTGTTAACAAAGATTGAATTGAAAATCATAATGAGATCTGTTCTGTTACAATTTTTACTCAATAATGTTCTGTTTTTCACCTACTATGCTGAGGTATGGCAATGATGACGACTGAAAATCTAGGAAACTGACAAGTTTTTTTCTCGGAAATTTTCTTCTAAATGTGCGCGGTTAGAAAATTGAATCAAAAATAGAGGTTCAAATTAAAAAAAAATAAATTTTGATGACGCAATTTTGTCGCTGCGGTAACTTGTAAAGTCGTTTTGACAACCATAAAAAATAATGAAAAAGAGGTACCAGTCTCGGCATTTTTCGAAATTTGGATGAATAAAAGAGTTGCTTGCATTTGCGGGAATTTTGATTCCCACAGTATATGGTAATTACCGCATTTCACCTCGTAGTAGGCAATTCCTCATTCCTTACTGTCATAGATCGACAGATACTTTGATAAATTTGACAATTGCCAATTACCGATGGAAACGCGACTTTCTGTTGTCTTAACAATTTGTCAATGACGCAACAACGAGAAGATTTGTTAAAAACGTCGACGCCGAGTCTGTTGGTTCGGAGCTCGGGATTGTTCGTGACGGTTATAAATTAGCAGCGACAATTGGCTGCTAACGAAACAGTAAACATTTTTCAAATTATCCAGTGTTCAGTCTGCTTAGAATTCTGAATTAATCAGTTATTGAAAACTGAATAAGAAGCGATTTTCTAAAGAAATTGTTCAACTTTGAATTTATTATCAAAATTTACGCAAATATAAAACAAGCGAGAAGTCGGTGAGTGACCCTTTATTACTCAATTTTACATATTTATACAGAATAATATGCTATTTAACCTTTGTTAACTGAGACTTTAGTTAAGTACGACCGTAGTTTGGCTCAAGAAACCGTTTTTTATTGGAAATTATTCAACAAATGCCAAACGTATTAAAACATGAAGCAAGCTATCACTGAGCATTGACTAACTCGTTCCCAATCACTGAGAATTACGTGACCGAACACATTCTATTTCTTTATCACTTTCTAATTTTTTTATTTTCTTTTGCCCGTTTCCTTTCTATCTCCCTCTCTCTCTCTCCTTCCCATATATATTCTTCTTATCTTTCTTTCTACGTAGTCTCTGTTTTCTTTTTTCTCACATTTTTACTTCCATTTACTTAATATTTTCTTTATATCTTGTTTTCCCTTTTTTCTTTGGTTTCCTTGTTTTTGTTTTATTCCATTTTTTCACACACTTCGACAATCCATTCCTTTTTCGGTGCTTTCTCGGTCTGTTTTTTTATCACCTGTCCTACTTTTCGCTTTCACCATTCTCATCTTTGTCTTCCCTATTTGTACTTTCGCCTACTTCACTCTATATTTATTTCTTGATTTTTTCTCTGTCTTGTGTCTTCCTTTCTCGTTATGTTTTATTCGTCTGTTCTTTTGCTTTCCCTTCTTCTCCCGTCTTTCGCAATTCTCCAGTCTCGATTTCTTCAGTTCTTTATTTTCCATTATTCTCTCTGCATTTCAATCATTTTCTTTTTTCTCTTTTTATGTTTATTGTTCCTTCTTTTAATAAATTTTCCGTTAGTTTTCGAGTTCGAATTGAGGGTTCAATGGAATTAAAAATTGTATAATTTCGGTTTTTAATCATTGCCTAATTGATCGTTCTTATTGCTTCTCATTTCGTGTAGTCAGGTATAGCCCGAAATAGAAGTTTAAAGTTCGCGACAAAACTGTGAATAAGAACGGAGGCATTTCATTACTTTACATGGCATAATTGTCATAGAACAGCAAATAATCAAGATAGGATTAAAACATAGTTGCTTAGTTATTATCATCATTATAATTATTACTGTTGTTGTTGTCGTTGATAAAAATCGAAGTTTTAATGACCTCAAGTTATTCCCACTGCTAAACAACAATTAAAACAATTTTTTTATATTTGCATTTGAATCATTCAAATGACTTGATCGAATTGTGTGTTGCCGACAGGGCAGTCTATTACTTTTATGATTTAAGACTACTATACTACGGTACTCTTCTCTCTCTTTCTTCGATAATGAAATTTAATAGAGTACCGCAACGATTAGAAGCATTCTATGAAATTGAACTTGCTAACTTTTACGGTCGTTATTATTCGAAAAACAAAACCAAACGCCAAAAAACTCCAAGACCACAAAAAAATGATTGAGTCATCGCCAAAAACCCTCCACTATCGTGTTAAATCATCGATTTTAATGTTTATTCAACGTCAAAATTAAAGTTTTCATCCGTTTTATAATTTTAATATTTTCATAAATTAAATTCGACTTTTTTTTTGATTGGGTAATCTTACAAATTGCATCAACAAACCAGAAACTCAATCCGTGTGAGTTTTGTCGAGATGAGGTCTGAATGTTGGGATTATTAACCACTGACACGATTCCCTGGAAAATCTCCGTTTCTGTTTCAATTTTGAACGGAACATTTTGTTAATAATTACGACGATAATGGGGTGGATCTTAGTTGAGTGTTGATCACGTGAAATTTGTTTAGAAAGTGTAGTTCGTCAACAAAGTTCTCAAAGTATCATCGGGTGCAAACGCGAAACTTAGTAAATCTCTCGTCATTTATCGCTTGAGGTGTGGATGGATATCTTGAAATATGAGAAAATTCCGTTTATTTTGAAATATTTCCGCAATTTGTCCAGTTATTTATCTGTTTTTAGCCGATAAATTTAATAATGTCTTCGGGGTCTTAATGATGTATTTTTCCAAGATAATTAAAATGGATATAGTTTTGATTTTTTTCGAAATGATGTTTGTGGTTGTTTTGTTTTCTTGAATTAAATAAGCGTAATTGTGAATTTGTTCAATTTTAATTAAAACATTGAACAGAAAGAGCATTCAGCGTGACGCTCATGTAAAATATTGTTTCTTAATTGACACGTACATGAGGAATAATCAATCTTTACCACGATATATCATCTAAAAACTTACAGTCATCACATCTATATCATTTATCCAACATGAAATTTAAACTAAAACTTTAGTAATTATAAACAAATTGCACAAGTAACACAATTGTACAATTATCCGTCCGTTTGTCTTGTCCAGCGCTTGAGCAACAGAATTCAGTAAATTAAATTATCAATTTCTTTCGAATTTAGTCCAATTCACCTCTTCCCTTTGCTTCCAAGATATTTCTGAAAAATCTCAGCCACTATTTGGACTCGTAGTCCTACTCTTCGAGACGCCACAGTTCTCGTTATTCTAACAATCTACTTTTAAATTGAGTCATCTCAGTTGAACTGTTTCATTTGTATGGTTTTTAATTGAGATTTTAGGGTTTCAGCGTGTGATTAGTTTTACAAAATCAAACCACTTCAGACAGGATGTATAATGTTGGAAAAACTTGTGAGAGTCCAAAAAATGATCCTTGTTTGGATCTCACTTACGTGGTAATTCACGAATTAGATATGTTTGTTAATCATTATCTAGTGATTTTGACGATCAACGCTATATTAATCCCTGTTACAAGATAATTAATGAACCAGAAGTAGCTCTTATCTAACTCTGTCTTTCTGGAAGCTGTGACAATTTCCGAAGATTGTGTGGCTCTACTATTTTCATCTAACTTGATTATGGTGTAATTAACAAACTAGATGTGTCAACTTGGAAAATTTTTGGATGATCAGAGCACGTATTCAATTTTAAAATTCAAAATATTGTTTGATAAGTAAGTTTCGTTCGTATACTCTTACGTTTTTATTAATTTTTATTAATTTTATTTATTTAGAAAACACAATTATGAAATATTAATTTGATATTCCACGAATAGTTGAACAATTTATTAAAAGAACGACACACCTACTGTTCTAACAATTTCGAATTTATTTTGACTCAAAGGATAATTTGCGTTTTAAATAATTGTAAATTCATTATTAGCGATCAATATATTTGTCCAATGTTGTTCAATTTGAATTAATTTGTTTATTTAATTGTTAATTACAGAGTCTCCAGGCTTTTGGTGGAGATATTAAAGGTGTGACTTTTGTTGGTAGCTTGTTGTTGTCTGTAAACAGAAAGGATTATTTTTTCCTCAGCAACAACGATTTCATTTCTTATTGTTTATCAATTATTTATAATAATAGGCGGAAAATTTTAATTTTTCAATCGGTCCCTAAAATAGTCGCTTTTGCCATATAATGGCATTTCAAGGCATTTCAAAAATTGTTGATTGTTTCTTTGATTTTTCCTGTACCTGTGATCGAACCGTAAATATTGTACGGATACGATTAAATAAAAAAATTAAAATTTTAAAAATCTATCATAGAGAATTCAGTAGAACCTAAGGCTTCCTTTTCGTCGTCTTTTCGTAAAAAATCAATAATGAACGAAAACAATAACACCGTTATAATTGATATTGTTTAAAGGTAACGATTTCGTTACGTTTGATGAATTTTTTCAGGCAAATTGAAAAAGTATACCGCTCGAATATTGGCGGTTGTAAATTTGTCCTTGATAACTATAATTATGCAAAAATTCGCCACATTAACTTGTCCAAGGTAGCTTTTTCAATTTTTTTCCATCCTGTATAAACACGTCTCAAGTCTTTCATTTATACTTTGTACGCTTTATATAAAGTGTTGAATCCCCAACCAGCATGTATCATTTACATTCAGTTTTTTTTCGCGTGTGACTGTGACATAATATAGTCGTTTCGGAGAAGACCCCAAAATGCATTTTTAAAATATTCAAGACTTTCTTGTTTATCATCATCATCATCATCATTATTACCATCACAATTTTTTTTATCAGTATAGGAGGAAATTTAGTTTTGTGTTAATTTTTATTGTTCATTACCAATGAGCCTATTTGGGAATGTTGTTGTTGTTTATCTCCCGTGCGAGTTGCGAAAAATTATAAAACTTCATTTAAAAAATGGCATATCCACATTGTATATTTGGCATCGTAAAAATTCACAATTGATTGTCTCATTTAGGTTTTAGTTCGGTTTAATCAGATAACGGTAGATTTAAATCGCCGATATTCATTTGACTTTTCTTTGATTATATCTCAGTTGTACAGTTTTACTCGTGTTTCACAAGCATTTTCTTGATTCAACAACGATTTCAAGAAATTTGGAATAAAATTTTGCCTCCAAATCACCAAAAGGCGGGGAGTATGAGGATTTTATGGTCTTTAGTTGTTCGATTTCTTTAAAATTATCGATCCTTCTGGGTACAATTGGCTTGCAGAATGGTAACAATTTAATAGCCTCACGAGTTGAATTTCTGACTGTAATACAAAATTAGAAATAAATAATCAATTTTCTAATAGATTGTATGCGGAAGTAATAAATAATGAATTTCAGTTAAATTTAGGTTAATTTGAAAACAAAATTTTTGAGCATTTCCAAAAAATTTTAACACTATCATCAGTTTTTAATGAATTTTGTTACCTAAATTGGAATCAACTCTGAATTCTAAATAAATATTTTTTATTCTGTTAACAAATTGTAACGAGGAGGAGACTATATTGACTTATAATGAAGCCACGCAAATTTTGCATCGAATTTCATTGTTATATCGTGAAGTAGAGGCCATTGTTACACTTTTAATTCCTTTTAAGATAAATTTCCAAATATCTGGCTTGATTTTTCATCCAAATTCTCGATTTTTTTGATAAAATATGCCAGTTGGGGTGAGACAATTTAGCGACCTCTCGAGTTAAATTCTTGATCTATTCTAAAATAAGTTATCAATTTACCAATTTTTTCTGCACTTTGGTTGTCAAAAAGTTAAAGTGCCGAATTTTTGAGTTAAAAAAAAACAAACCGAAACGTAATAAAACGTACGACTTTATACTCATTCATTTCCTTTTCGTTTCTATTTCTTCCGATTATCCGTCTTACTTTACCGTCTTCCTTTTATGTTGTTAAACCTATAAAATGAGATGCTATTTGGAATGAATTTTCCTCAAATATAAGACGCATTTTTCAGGTTTCAATGGTGATTGAATTAAAATTACAACATGGGGGAATTCTCGTAAGAATCAGCAAAAAGAATCGATGGTAATGAGACTGTAATGGTATTGATGACAGTTTGATTGATAACAAAATTCTCATTAACGAGATCTGAATCAAAAAAATCGCTATTATAACGGGCATTCGTTTCAAATAGTAATCCAGTTATATTTTATGTTGGTTGTTATGTGTTCTAGTTTGCTTGTTTTCTACATTATTTTTCCCACTATTAAATTATCTTTTTTATAATTGAGAATGTCAATTAAATTGAGCATTATACTGGTATAGTTATGCTGTCAAAGTACACATTTCTATACTTATAACGAACTTTATAGCCGTGACAGATTATCTTCAATACTTTCAAACTTACAATTTTGGAATAATAGACGAAAGTATTGCATCTTTTTATCGGACAACTATTTAAATAATATAACAAGTTTCTTCTTCTGTTCGATACGAATTTTCTACGCTTATAAACCAGCGGGAAACCTGTTCCTTTGCCGTTGACGTTCCCCTGGAGATTTCTTCAAAAATCCCAAATTCACGCCGAATTAAAAGGTTAAAACAAACCAATGGCGATAATTGGTGGATGCCTCGTCACAAGTTATCGATCCGATTATTTTTTATTGGACTGGTTTACAAAAGAGGAATTAAATTTGCGAGATTTCGATCATTTATTCAAAATTTTAACGCATAAAAATAGCCACAACCCATACCTGATTGATGGAGGTGCAGTTATCCAAACAAGGATAATTTTTTGGGCTCTCACAAATATTTCCAACATTATACATTTTGTCTGACGTGGTTTAATTTTGTAATAATGATCACACGCTGAGACCGTAAAATCTAAATTAAAAACCATACAAATGAAACAGTTCAACTGAGATGACTCAATTTAAAATTGGATTGCCAGAATAACGAGAACTGTGGCGTCTCGAAGAGTGGGACTACGAGTCCTAATAGTGGCTGAGAAATTTCAGAAATATCTCGGAAGCAAAGGGAAGAGGTGAATTGGACTAAATTCGAAAGAAATTGATAATTTAATTTACTGAATTCTGCTGCTCAAGCGCTGGACAAAACAAATGGACGGATAATTGTACAATTGTGTTACTTGTGTTATTTCTTTATAATTACTAAAGTTTTAGTTTAAATTTCATGTTGGATAAATGATATAGATATGATGTCTGTAAGTTTGTAGATAATATATCGTGCTAAAGATTTATTATCCCTCAGGTTCGTGTCAATTAAGAAACAATTTTTTACATGAACGTCACGCTGAATGCTTTTCAAATTCAAAGTTTTTATTAAAATTAAACAAATTCACAATAACGCTAATATAATTCAACAAAACAAAACAACCACAAACATCATTTTGAAATAAACCAGAACTATATCCATTTTGATTATCCAGAAAAAATACATCATTAAGACCCCGACTACATATTGAAATTTATCGGCTAAAAACAGATTAAGAACTGGGCATATTGCGGAAATATATTAAAACAAACGGAATTTTCTCATATTTCTTTATGATCATCCATATCTCAAGCGATAAACGACGAGAGATTTACGTGATTTTCACGTTTGCACCCGAAGATACATCGAGAACTTAGATGACGAACTACACTTTCTAAACAAATTTCACGTGATCAACTGTCAACTAAGATCCACCTCATTATCGTCCTTGTTATTAACAAAGTGTTCCGTTCATAATAGAGACAGGAATGGAGATTTTCTAGGGAATAGTGTCAGTGGTTAATAGGCCCAATATTCAGACCTCATCTTGACAAAACTCACATGGAATGAGTTTCTGGTTTGTAGATGCAATTCGTAAGATTACCCAATCAAAAAAAAATCGAATTTAATTTATGAAAATATTAAAATTATAAAACGGATGAAAACTTGAATTGTGACGTTGAATAAACATTAAAATCGATGATTTAACACAATAGTGGAGGGTTTTTGGCGATGATTTAATCATTTTTTTGTGGACTTGGAGTTTTTCGGCGTTTGGTTTTGTTTTTCGAATTATAACGATCGGAAAAATTAGCAATTTCAATTTCATAGAATGCCTGTAATCGTTGCGGTATTCTATTAAATTTCGTTTTCATAGAAAAAGAGAGAAGAGTACCGTGGTATTGTAGTCTTAAATCAAAAAAGTTAAAGACTGCCCTGTCGGC
The DNA here is from genome assembly GCA_020740385.1 of Mylabris phalerata. Classification (NCBI taxonomy): domain Eukaryota; kingdom Metazoa; phylum Arthropoda; class Insecta; order Coleoptera; family Meloidae; genus Mylabris; species Mylabris phalerata. The sequence continues at coordinate 50,978 of JAJEOX010000074.1, read as the reverse complement.
CACATACAATTCTATCTAGTCATTAGAAAGATTCAAATGCAAACATAAAAAAACTCGTTTTAATTGTAGTTTAGCAGTGGGAATAACTTGAGATCATTAGAACTTCGATTCTTACCAACGAAAACAACAACTGTAATAATAATAATGATGATAATAACTAAACAACCATATTTTAATCCTATCTTGATAGTTTGCTTTTCTATGACAATTATGCTATGTAAAGTAATGAAATGCCACCGTTCTTATTTACTGTTTTGTCGCCAACTTTAAACTTCAATTTCGGGCTATACCTGACTACACCAAATGAGAAGCAATAAGAACGATCAATTAGGCCATGATTAAAAACCGAAATTATACAATTTTTAATTCCATTGAACCCTCAATTCGAACTCGAAAACTAACGGACAATTTATTTAAAGGAAGGAACAATAAACATAAAAAGAGAAAAAAGAAAATGATTTAAATGCAGAGAGGATAATGGAAAATAAAGAACTGAAGAAATGGAGACTGGAGAATGGCGAAAGACTGGAGAAGAAGGGAAAGAAAAATAACAGACGAATAAAACATAACTAGAAAGGAAGACACAAGACTGAGAAAAAATCAAGAAATAAATATTGAGTGAAGTAGGCGAAAGTACAAATAAGGAAGATAAAGATGAGAATGGTGAAAGCGAAAAAGAGGACTGGAGATAAAAAAAACAGACCGAGAAAGCCCCAAAAAAGGAATGGATTGTCGAAGTGTGTGCAAAAAAGGAATAAAAGAAAAACAAGGAAGCCAAAGAAAAAAGTGAGAACAAGATATAAAGAAAATATTAAGTAAATGGAAGTCAAAACATGAGAAAAAAGAAAACAGAGACTACATAGAAAGAGAGGTAAGAAGAATATATATGGAAAGGTGAGAGGGAAAGGGAGAGAGAGAGTAAACAGGCAAAAGAAAATAAAAAATTAGAAAGTGATAAAGAAAGAGAATGTGTTCAGTCACGTAATTCTCAGTGATAGGGAACGAGTTTGTAAATGCTCAGTCATAGCTTGCTTCATATTTTACTACGTTTGGCAATTGTTGAATAATTTCCGATGAAAAACGGGTTCTTGAGCCAAACTACGGTCGTACGTGACTAAAGTCACAGTTAACTAAGATTAAGTAGCATATAATTCTGTATAAATATGTAAAATTGAGTACTAAAGGGTCACTCACCGACTTCTCGCTTGTTTTATATTTGCGTAAATTTTTATAATAAATTTAAAGTTGAACTATTCCTTTAGAAAATCGCTTCTTTTGCAGTTTTCAATAACAGACTAATTCACAATTCTAAGCTGACTGAACTCTGGATAATTTGAAAAATGTTTACTATTTCGTAAGCAGCCAATTGTCGCTGCTAATTTATAACCGTCACGAACAATCCCGAGCTCCGAACCAACAGATTCGTCGTCGACGTTTTAAACAAATCTTCACGTAGTTGCGACATTGACAAATTGTTAAGACAACAAAGAGCCGCGTTTCCATCGGTAATTGGCAATTGTCAAATTTATCAATGTATGAGCCGATCTACGACATAATGGAATGAGGCATTGCCTACTACAAAAGGAAATGCGGTTATTACCATATACAGTGTGAATCAAAAGTCCCGCAAATGCAAACAACTCTTTTATTCATCCAAATTTCGAAAAATGTCGAGACATGTATCTCTTTTCCTTTATTTTTAAAGGCTGTCAAAACGACTCTACAAGTTACCGCAGCGACAAAATTGCGTCATCATTATTTATTTTTTTTAATTTGAACCCCAGTTTTTGATTCAATTTTCTTACGGCGCACATAAAGAAGAAAATTTCCGAGAAAAAAACTTGACAGTTTCCTAGATTTTCAGTCGCCATCATTGCCATACCTCAGCATAGTAGGTGAAAAACAGAACATTATTGAGTAAAAATTGTAATAGAACTGATCTCAATATGATATTCAATTCAATCTTTGTTAACAGACTATATATTTCTTTTTCATATCTCAGCCACCTCTCTTTTTCACATATAGAGTATGCAACGCAATTTCAGCTCGCAATAGTCTACGATTTTGTGCTCCGATTCTTTCTGAAAATTAGTAATATACTTTACGTGCTCTTGTTTCAATTGTTTGTCGTTTATTCAGATTACGGAGTTAGAATAAGAAGCTGATCCACGTTCACAAAACCGTAGGCTAAAGCGAGCTTAAACAGCGTTATAGGCCCTCAAAGTAGATCCTGTTGAGATACTGTAGCATATCATGCCTTCACTCAAATTTTCGTATCCTCATACATTTACTTGCTTTGGGATGTATTCACAGATTTTAATCAAGTTCAAGATTAACTTCAAGAAAGAAAACAACATTCCCAAGAATAGAGCTATCTATCTTGGTTTTTAAAATTTGAAATTTGCAGTTCAACGACCATTTTGTCGAAGTTAAGACAATGTGCCAGCCCTACAGAATTTGTTGAATTCCTTGTTTATTTTCTAAGATCACCAGCTTAAATAAACCCTTATTAATTTAATTTTTTATTAAAAAAGCCAACTAATTGAAACATATAAAAATTTAAAGAGGCACGGAAATTTTTATCCTTAATAAGCAAAGATCCATCTTAATTAACACTTACATATATTGAATCGTAGGATAAGTTAAAAATTGAAAATTTATAGTTGACATTGTTTAGAATTCAAAAGGAAAGTTAAAAATACAGCTAAATAAAGGACAAAAAAATTTATCAATCGTCAAATTTCCATCTTTAGTATCAGAGTTTGTTGAAAATTGATTATCTTGGATTAAGAAAGAACCTAAGAATTTATTCAATGTTATAAATTGTATTCTTTGTCAAATTTTTGACAAAAGAGAACGTACTCTTGATCTACCATAAAATCAACTATAGAAATTAACAAAAAGTATCCTGATTTTGACTTAACTTCTACCCTTTAGCTCTAATGATCTATTTTGTATAAAAAAATAATACGTGCGATACTCAATTCATTCAGATTATAAGATTTTAATTAGAGAAACAACGTACACAATAGGTCGCTAAGAATCATTTTCCGCCCTTTGTAATGAAAATAACTATTATAGGTTGTATATAAAGGCGCAAAATTTGAAAATAACCAAACCAAGCAATTGTTTTTTCTTGAAAGGAACTACGTCATTGAAAAGAAGAGTTCAGTAATAATTTAATAATAATAGTTACGTAATGATTTAAATATACTGCCAATTAACTATATGTGAAATGACAAGATATACTCGGTACGCGGAGGTAATTGAATCTTGACGAGAACCAAACAAAACAAAATTTCCTAAAAGTATATGTCAAAAAGTAGGGAATTAACAAAAATAAGATTGGAACACTAGATTTTAAGTGACGTAGTAGATGGTCATGTCTTGTTAACAATGGAAAAATTAGGAATTTGAACCTTAATATTAATTTGCAACCTGTAAGTTGACCGTTGTTGGTTGTTTTTAGTTTTTTCAGTTTTTGATTGCCTGCGATTATTCACTTAATTTTGTATGTTTATATCGTTTGTTTGTATTCGTGTCGCTTATTTGTGTTTTCGATCAATTATTTTGCATTTGATCGAATATATCGATTTTTAATCGATTATTTCGAATTTTCTAATTTTTCGGTGTTTTAACTTAGTAATTTCGTATTTTATTAACAATAATGGCGAGTTGGATTGATAGTATTGATGGTGGTATTGATTATGATAACATGTAAAATAGTTTACAAGTTTCAATTATAGCTGGATATTAAATTCGTAAAAATTTCAAATTTGGCGCCATTATTGATCCGTCTGTCAAATGAGAAATTCAATTACCTCCGTGTACGGACTGCACTTACCGGATTGAATTAGGGATGTTTGATCCGTCATGTTCTCGTCAATCTTTCATTAAGTTAGTGAATTTAGTTTACAAAAAGTTAGTGTTGGACTTTTAACAATCCACAAAATCACACCTCTACGATTATATGAATTATTTCCGAAAATAACTAAATGTCCATTGAAGAGAAGACCAATTTTCATTGAATTCTTTACAGTTATCCTGATTATTGTTGGTTCTATACATTTGTATAACCTCTCTGCATAATTAAACTATCGACCAATAAATCGATGATAAAGTTTCTACCACTTAATTCAACCATAACTTTTATCGAAAATGGACTACGAATAGTGTTGTAAGAAAAAAACAATTGCTAAATTGTTTTACCGATTTGTAAAAATGTCAGAATGATTACCTGAAATGAGGTCGAAAATAACGAATGTTCCATTGTCAAATCATTCAAGATGAATGCAATTTTTATCCAAATCATAATAATAACTTTTATTTCTAAAGATTTGAGTTTGAATCGATCGATTCAAAATTTAGAATTCCTTCTCAATTGAGTTCAACGAAACCTTCAAAATTGAATAAATTTCAATGACAATCATTTATAATTGCCTAAAACGGAGAAATGATTAGAAATTTGAGAAAATCAGTGAATCTTATTCGTATTTCATACCTTGAAGTTTGTAAACATTATAACGATTGTTCGAATTGTCTGATTGTTTGTTCATTGTCACCGTTACTTTTAGAAACGATGAAATTCCACAAATTATCAATTTAATAATTATTAATAAACAATAATGACGGCACCAAAATTTCTAATGAAAATATGACGAAAAATAGGACGATTTAGAAACATAACCTCACATTTTTAACCTATTGATCAAGCACAGTTGCCACGTTTTTCCTTCAAGTTGCTGTCTCATTTGTCATAAATCGACTTTATTGACATCAAAGAACACGGACAGGAATTCTTTTAAATCAAATAAAAGTAAGAAGACACAAAAATTGAGATGAATAAGACTTATTTGTTTAAAATTATTATATAAATAGAGGATGTTTATAGAAATAATTGTTATGTCGGCAACAGCGTATATTTTACTCGGTTGAGTTAATTTCATATGTATACTTCATCAATATTTACAATGTTTTGACCTAAAATCAAAGTTTCAGAATTTTAATCAGTTTTTGAAAACAGAATTAGAAGCGATTTTCTTGGAAATTGTTCAACTTTGAATTTATTATAAAAACTAGCTGACCCGGCAAACGTTGTTCTGCCGTATTAATTATTTCTTGTGAATATTTTGGTTGATAAATAAAAAATAACGAAAGAATTGTAAGTTTTTGTGGATATAATCTATGACAGTAACAGGAAAGAAGCGCCTTAGTCTATGACCGCCGGTAATTTTTTTATTCTAAAATAAGAGATGAAACAAAAGGAAGCAATTTTAATTTCGAAGAGCAATTGAATGTAGTATATTTTTTGTCAGTCCCTCTCTAGCCAACACAAATAAGTTCGATGACTATTTGGAAATTTTATGCAATAAAAACTCCAAATTCCAATCTAATTTGTGTATTTTTATCAGCCTCCGGAAGTCTTCCGTTTCAGTTTCCCAAATCAACCAAAAATAATTAAAATTGAATCTGGCTCAAGTTCAATATTTGGCACACATTTGTAACCGTATAAATGACATGGCAACGCACGCATTATAAAATGGCGCACTGTTGTCAGCTTCATTTTCTAAAATAATATAATAGCTAAAATAAAAATTTCAATTAAGTATACAACTATAGTTTACCTATTTTATAGACGAGATATCAATTTAGTTGCAAGACATTTCTATATCTAAACTTAATATGACAAAATTGACGAGATAATTGTTGTTTTAGTACCCATATTGGCAACAATGTTCGTTTGTTCTAGTCACTGTGTGCCTTATTTTCGTTAACACCTGGAACAAAAAAAATATAACATTATATCTTCAATTTGTCAATGTTTGTAAAATGTTTATAAATGGTTTTATCACCATTTTTAAGTCTTCATCTTCATCAACTAACCTGACTAATTCTTTGATTTCGAACCATTTAATTTGTTTGATTTCCTTTCGATTATAACGGAACCGTTGGTTCTTATCAACATTCCTAACAACATACAATCCAACCAATGATGCATCACCTTTTTTTGGCAGTACATACTTTTCGTAGTATTCGTTCTTTGATATAATTTGGCTGACATCAAATGTTAATTTTTCATATATTTTTCTAATTGCACATCTTAATGTATCGTTATTATCGTCGATGTCTAATTTTCCTTTCGGAAACGACCATTGACCACTGAAACCACGAATTAGCAGTACGGATCTTTTATCGGCTGCTATCAGAATTGCTCCATAGCGCGGCAATCGTTTAGATTCGTTCACATAGGTGTGGATTTTTGATATGAAATCTTTATTAAGGTTCAATTTTTTAAATACAAACTCTGTGAAGGTTCTACGATCATAATCGTTGGTTCTTGATTTGAGTAGATATTCATCAATGTAATACCAGTAAGCAGGCTCAATTCGCGATGAAATGAACAGTGGCATCAATTCATCATCGAGGTCGATGGCAGTTTTCCAACACGATCAAGAATTTTGGTTTGGATCTTTTCTGGTGATTCTATGAGAGTTTGTTTGAACCTATTGAAATTGCTTCTTATTTTAAATTTGTTGTAATCCATGTTCACCTCTTATAATTTCAAATTTTTGTATATTTTGAACAATATACTATGTATCCTTATAAATAGTATATTTGAGAATAATTTCATTTACTATTCATGTATAGAATAGCTGACCCGGCAAATGTTGTGAATATTTTGGTTGATAAATAAAAAATAACGAAAGAATTGTAAGTTTTTGTGGATAGACTATGACCGCCGGTAATTTTTTTTATTCTAAAGTAAGAGATGAAACAAAGGGAAGCAATATTAATTTCTAAGAGCAAGTGAATGTAGTTAATTTTTTGTCAGTCCCTATGTAGCCAACACAAATAAGTTCGATGGTTTGCCCACGCGAGAACATGCTACGTATAATTGCCCGTGTGAAAAACATGCTGTGCTCAAATCTAATCCGCAAACAGACATCGTTTGTCCTTGCGACTTATTTGTTGGATTTGTTCCTCTGTTCTTTCTGATCTTCTATTTCGCGTGTTTGTTGCTCTATTCGTTCTACGGCCCAAATCCGCTCCCTTGCGTCTTGCTGGCATTGTTCAATGTAATTCATTCACACAAATAGAAAAAATTGTTGCCCTTACTGATGAAAAACGTTATACCTATAATGTATTTGTTCTTTTTGTATTTTAGCAATCTTTTTACAATCATAAATTAATATTAATTAAATTTTTTGACTGGAAAATGAAATTTATCAAATACGATTAATTTGCACAAACGCTAAGTTGATTGTAAAAAATTCAACAAAAAATGTATCCATGGTAACCAAATTAAATACTGCGCCACTATTTGTCTGTTAGTCAGTGCAAGGCCTGCTTACAAAAATAATAAAATCTTGATTAAAAAATTGAAGGATAGGGACAGGAGGGTGAAAATTTGGATATATATGCATTTTTGATGAATAATTAAAAAAATATTTTTGGCATAAAAATAATCCTTTTTTTATTGGAGCACCCTAATTACCTAGGGGTGTGAATTATACTTTACAACCTATTCTCATACCTACTAAATATACATAAAAAATTTCATGAAAATCGGTCGAGCCGTTTCGGAGGAGTTCAGCGACAAACATCGTGACACGAGATTTTTATATATATAGATAGATGTACGCAAATATAAAACAAGCGAGAAGTCGGTAAGTGACCCTTGAGTACTCTATTTTACATATTTATTCAGAATAATATGCTTTTTAATCTTAGTTGACTGTGACTTTAGTTACGTAGGACCGTAGTTAGGCTCAAGAACCCGTTTTTCATTGGAAATTGGTCAACAAATTCAAAACGTAGTAAAATATGAAGCAAGCAATGACAGAGCATTTACAAATTCGTTCCCAATCACTGAGACTTACGTGACTGCACACTTTCTCTCTCTCTCCTTCCCATATCTATACTTCTTACCTCTCTTTCTACGTAGTTTCTGTTTTCCGGTATCCCATATTTTTACTTCCATTTACTTAATATTTTCTTTATATCTTGCTTCCCCTTTTTTCTTAAGCTTCCTTGTTTTTCTTTTATTCCAATTTTTCACACACTTCGACAATCCATTTCTTTTTTAGTGCTTTCTCGGTCTGTTCTTTTATCCCCAGTCCTCTTTTTCGCGTTCACTGTTCTCATCTTTATTTTCCTTATGTGTACTCTCGCCTACTTTACTCTACACTTATTTCTTGATTTTTTCTCTGTCTTGTGTCTTCCTTTCTCGTTATGTTTTATTCGTCTGGTATTTTTCTTTCCCTTCTTCTCCCGTCTTTCGCCATTCACCAGTCTCCATTTCTTCAGTTCTTTAATCTCCTTTATTCATTCTGCATTTAAATCATTTTCTTTTTTCACTTTTTATGTTTATTGTTCCTACTTTTAAATAAATTAAAAATGTATAATTTCGGTTTTTAATCATGGCCTAATTGATCGTTCTTATTGCTTCTCATTTCGTGTAGTCAGGTATAGCCCGAAATAGAAGTTTAAATTTCGCGACAAAACAGGGAATAAGAACGGAGGCATTTCATTACTTTACATGGCATAATTGTCAAAGAACTGGAAATAATCAAGATAGGATTAAAATATAGTTGCTTAGTTATTATCATGATTATAATTATTACTGTTGTTGTTGTCGTTGATAAAAATCGAAGTTTTAATGACCTCAAGTTATTCCCACTGCCAAACAACAATTAAAACAATTTTTTTATATTTGCATTTGAATCATTCAAATGACTTGATCGAATTGTGTGTTGCCGACAGGACAGTCTTTTACTTTTCATGATTTAAGACGACTATACTACGGTACTCTTCTCTCTCTTTCTTCGATAATGAAATTTAATAGAGTACCGCAACGATTAGAGGCATTCTATGAAATTGAAATTGCTAACTTTTACGGTCGTTATTATTCGAAAAGCAAAACCAAACGCCAAAAAAACTCCAAGACCACAAAAAAATGATTGAGTCATCGCCAAAAACCCTTCACTATCGTGTTAAATCATCGATTTTAATGTTTATTCAACGTCTAAATTAAAGTTTTCATCCGTTTCATAATTGTAATATTTTCATAAATTAAATTCGACTTTTTTTTTGATTGGGTAATCTTACGAATTGCATCAACAAACCAGAAACTCAATCCGTGTGAGTTTTGTCGAGATGAGGTCTGAATGTTGGGATTACTAACCACTGACACGATTCCCTGGAAAATCTCCGTTTCTGTTTCAATTTTGAACGGAACATTTTGTTAATAACTACGACGATAATGGGGTGGATCTTAATTGAGTGTTGATCACGTGAAATTTGTTTAGAAAGTGTAGTTCGTCAACAAAGTTCTCAAAGTATCATTCGGTGCAAACGCGAAACTTTGTAAATCTCTCGTCATTTATCGCTTGAGGTGTGGATGGATATAGACAAATATGAGAAAATTACGTTAATTTTGAAATATTTCCGCAATTTGTCCAGTTATTTAACTGTTTTTAGCCGATAAATTTTATAATTTCTTCGGGTTCTTAATGATCAATTTTTCCAAGATAATTAAAATGGATATAGTTTTGATTTTTTTCGAAATGATGTTTGAGGTAGTTTCGTTTTGTTGAATTATATTAGCGTTATTGTGAATTTGTTCAATTTTAATAAAAACATTGAATAAAAAAAAGCATTCAGCGTGACGTTCATGTAAAATATTGTTTCTTAATTGACACGTATATGAAGAATAATAAATCTTTACCTCGATATATTATCTACAAACTAACAGACATCACATCTATATCATTTATCCAACTTGAAATTTAAACTGAAACTGTAGCAATTATAAACAAATAGCACAAGTTACACAATTGTACAATTATCCGTCCATTTGTCTTGTCCAGCGCTTGAGCAACAGAATTCAGTAAATTAAATGATCAATTTCTTTCGAATTTAGTCCAATTCACCTCTTCCCTTTGCTTCCGAGGTATTTCTGAAATTTCTCAGCCACTATTAGGACTCGTAGTCCCACTCTTCGAGACGCCACAGTTCTCGTTATTCTGACAATCCACTTTTAAATTGAGTCATCTCAGTTGAACTGTTTCATTTGTATGGTTTTTAATTAAGATTTTACGGTCTCAGCGTGTGATGAGTATTACAAAATTAAACCACTTCAGACAGGATGTATAATGTTGGAAATACTTGTGTGAGCCCAAAAAATTATCCTTGTTTGGATAACAGCACCACCATCAATCAGGTATGAGTTTTGACCATTTTTATACGTAAAAATTTGGAATAATATTGATTAAGATTTCGCAAAAATAATTCCTCTTTTGTAGACCAGACCAATTGAAAATAATCGGATCGAGAACTTGTGACGGAGCATACACCTTTTATCGCCCTTGGTTTGTTTTAACCTTTTAATTCGGCGTGAATTAGGGATTTTTGAAGAAATCTCCGGGGGAACGTCAACGGCAAAGGAACAGGTTTCCCGCTGGTTTATAAGCGTAGAAAATTCGTATCGAACAGAAGAAGAAACTTGTTATATTCTTTTAAGTAATTGTCCGATAAAAAGTTGCAATACTTTCGTCTATTATTGCAAAATTGTAAGTTTGAACGTATTGAAGATAATCAGTCACGGCTATAAAGTTCGTTATAAGTATAGAAATGTGTACTTTGACAGCATAACTATACCAGTATAATGCTCAATTGAATTGACATTCTCAATTATAAAAATTTGAAACGGGCCGAATCTAAGAATCGGCCTAATAACTTCCCCGACACATTCCGAATAGTTAATCATGAATTAGAAAAATAAATTAAAGACTAGTATCAGAAGTCGACGATTAATGCACGAGTCGAAGTTTAAAAAAAAACTAACTTACTATAAAAATCAAAATCGGGAATCAAGAGCCGTGGCTATCTCACCACCACTGAAAAATTCAATGAGAAACCAGCACCTCGTCAACCAAATCTCTGTTCACTGATCGGTCATTCCACACACACTTTTCAATTCAACTTTCTTATAAACTCGATACACGATTCAATTGCGAAATTTTGACAGAACCACAGAACTGTCATTTCAAAATTTTGCAATTGAATTTTCTATGGCAACCGATCCCTTATAGAAGGCGGCAAATTTGAATTGGTTGACTACACTACTTTGCCAATTTTATGCCCTAATTAATAAAAGAAAAGAACATCGCACATGATGTGTATTGTTTCGAACATAAAAGCACATGCCCTTTCGATTGGTGATATCAAATTAATATGTTATCCTAAATTTTTTTTCAATCAACCCTCTCCTCCTTCCACCCCCGTGGTCCGATTGGCACCAAAAACTAATCAACTCGAACGGCCACCAAATAGTTTGTGCTGACCAAATTTGAACTCAATCGGTTAAACCGTTTTTGAGTAATCGTTGGAGAAACGACAGACACACACACACACACACACACACACACACACACACCCACACACACACACACACACACACACACACACACACACACACACACACACACACACACACACACACACACACACACACGGACATCAAGCTAAAAACTTCAAAAACGTGTTCAGGGGAACTCAAAACGTAAAGATCTGGTGAAATCTCGAATTCGAAATTTTGGTCCGAAACTAATAACTTCCCTACCCTCAGGTCCGGGAAGCTAAAAAAGATAATTTAATAGAGCGAAAAATACTGTAGAAAACAAGCAAACTAGAACACATAACAACCAACATAAAATATAACTGGATTATTATTTGAAACGAATGCCCGTTATAATAGCGATTTTTCAGATTCAGATTTTGTTAATAAGAATTTTTTTATCAATCAAACTGTCATCAATACCATTACAGTCTCATTATCATCGATTCTTTTTGCTGATTCTAACGAGAATTCCTCCATGTTGTAAATTTAATTTAATCACCATTGAAACCTGAAAAATGCGACTTATATTTGAGGAAAATTCATTCCAAATGGCATGTCATTTTATAGGTTTAACAACATAAAAGGAAGACGGTAAATTTAGACGGATAATAGGAAGAAATAGAAAAAAAAAGGAAATGAATGAGTATAAAGTCGTACGTTTTATTACGTTTCGGTTTGTTTTTTTTTAACTCAAAAATTCGGCACTTTAACTTTTTGTCAATCTTAGTGCAGAAAAAATTGGAAAATTGATCCCTTATTTTAGAATAGATCAAGAATTTAACTCGAGAGGTCGCTAAATTGTCTCATCTCAACTGGCATATTTTATCAAAAAAATCGAGAATTTGGATGAAAAATCAAGCCAGAAATTTGGAAATTTATCTTAAAAGGAATTAAAAGTGTAATAATGGCCTCTACTTCACGATTTAACAATGAAATTCGATGCAAAATTTGCGTGGCTTCATTATAAGTCAATATAGTCTCCTCCTCGTTACAATTTGTTAACAATATAGAAAATAATCATTTAGAATTCAGGGTTGATTCCAATTTAGCAACAAAATTCATTAAAAACTGATGACAGTGTTAAAATTTTTTGGAAATGCTCAAAAGTTTTGTTTTCAAATTAACCTAAATTTAACTGAGATTCATTATTTATTACTTCCGCATACAACCTATTAGAAAAATGATTATTTATTTCTAATTTCGAATTAAAGTCAGAAATTCAACTCGTGAGGCAATTAAATTGTTACCATTCCGCAAGCCAATTGTACCCAGAAGGATCGATAATTTTAAAGAAATACAACAACTAAGAACCATAAAATCCTCTTACTCCCCGCCTTTTTGTGATTTGGTGGCAAAATTTTATTCCAAATTTCTTGAAATCGTAGTTGAATCAAGAAAATTCTTATGAAACACGAGTAAAACTGTACAATTGAGATATAATCATTGAAAGGTCAAATGAATATCGGCGATTTAAATCTACCGTTATCTGATTAAACCAAACTAAAACCTAAAAGAGATAACCAATTGTGAATTTTTACGATGCCAAATATACAATGTCGATATGCAATTTTCTAAAGGAAGTTGTTATAATTTTTCGCAACTCGCACGGGAGATAAACAACAACAACATTCCCAATTAGGCTAATAGGTAATGAACAATAAAAATTAACACAAAACTAAATTTCCTCCAATACTGATAATAAAAATTGTGATGATGGTAATGATGATGATGATGATGATAAACAAGAAAGTCTTGAATATTTGAAAAATGCATTTTGGGGTTTTCTCCGAAACGACTATATTATGTCAGTGTCACACGCGAAAAAAAATTGTATGTAAATGATACATGCTGGTTGGGGATTCATTACTTTATATAAAGCGCACAAAGTATAAATGAAAGATTTGAGAGGTGTTTATACAGGATGGAAAAAAATAGAAAAAGCTACCTTGGACAAGTTAATGTGGTGAATTTTTGCATAATTATAGTTATTAAGGACAAATTAACAACCGCCAGTATTCGAGCGGTATACTTTTTCAATTTGCCTGTAAAAATTCATCAAACGAAACGAAATCGTTACCTTTAAACAATATCAATTATAACGGTGTTATTGTTTTCGTTCATTGTTGATTTTCTACGAAAAGACGACAAAAAGGAAGCCTTAGGTTCTATTGAATTCTCTATGATAGATTTTTAAAATTTTAATTTTTTTATCTAATCGTATCCGTACAATATTTACGGTTCGATCACAGGTACAGGAAAAATCAAAGAAACGATCAACAATTTTTGAAATGCCTTTATCGCCATTATATGGCAAAAGCGACTATTTTAGGGACCGATTGAAAAATTAAAATTTTCCGCCTATTATTATGAATAATTGATATTCAATAAGAAATGAAATCGTTGTTGCGGAGGAAAAAATTATCCATTCTGTTTACAGACGACAACAAGCTACCAACAAAAGTCACACCTTTAATATCTCCACCATAAGCCTAGAGACTCTGTTATTAACAATTAAATAAACAAATTAATTCAAATTGAACAACATTGGACAAATATATTGATCGCTAATAACGAATTTACAATTATTTAAAACGCAAATTATCCTTTGAGTCAAAATAAATTCGAAATTGTTAGAACAGTAGGTATGTTGTTCTTTTAATAAATTTTTCAACTATCGGTGGAATTTCAAATTAATATTTCATAATTGTGTTTTAAAAATAAATAAGATAAATAAAAATTGATAAAAACGTAAGAGTATTCGAACGAAACTTACTTATCAAACAAAATTTTGAATTTTAAATTGAATACGTGCTCTGATCATCTAAAAATTTTCCAAGTTGACACATCTAGTTCGCTAATTACACCATAATCAAGTTAGATGAAAATAGTAGAGCCACACAATCTTCGGAAATTGTCACAGCTTCAAGAAAGACAGTTAGATAAGAGCTACTTCTGGTTCATTAATTGTCTTGTAACAGGGATTAATATAGGGTTGATCGTCAAAATCACAAGATAATGATTAACAAACATATCTAATTCGTGAATTACCACGTAAGTGAGATCCAAACAAGGATCATTTTTTGGGCTCACACAAGTATTTCCAACATTATACATCCTGTCTGAAGTGGTTTAATTTTGTAATACTAATCACACGCTGAGACCGTAAAATCTTAATTAAAAACCATACAAATGAAGCAGCTCAACTGAGATGACTCAATTTAAAAGTGGATTGTTAGAATAATAAGAACAGCGGCGTCTCGAGGAGTGGGACTACGAGTCCAAATAGAGGCTGAGATATTTCAGAAATATCTAGGAAGCAAAGGGAAGAGGTGAATTGGACTAAATTCGATAGAAATTAATAATTTAATTGACAGAATTCTGTTGCTCAAGCGCAGGACAAGACAAACGGGCGGATAATTGTACAATTGTGTAACTTGTGCTATTTGTTTATAATTGCTACAATTTAGTTTAAATTTCAAGTTGGATAAATGATATAGATGAGATATCTGTAAGTTTGTAGATAATATATCGTTGTAAAGATTGATTATTTCCCATGTACGTGTCAAATAAGAAACAATATTTTACATGAGCGTCACGCTGAATGCTTTTTCTTTTCAATGTTTTAATTAAAATTAAACAAATTCACAATATCGCTTATTTAATTCAAGAAAACAAAACAACCACAAACATCATTTCGAAATAAATCAAAACTATATCCATTTTAATTATCTTGAAAAAATACATCATTAAGACCCCGAAGATATTATAAAATTCATCGGCCAAAAACAGATAAATAACCGGACAAATTGGGGAAATATTCCAAAATAAACGAAATTTTCTCATATTTCTATATATCCATCCACAACTCAAGCGATAAATGACGAGAGATTTACGAAGTTTCGCGTTTGCACCCGATGATCCTTTGACAACTTTGTTGACGAACTACACTTTCTAAACCAATTTCACGTGATCAACACTCAACTAAGATCCACCCCGTTATCGACGTAGTTATTAACAAAACGTTCCGTTCAAAATTGAGACAGAAATGGAGATTTTCCTGGGAATAGTGACAGTGGTTAATAATCCCAACATTCTGACCTCATCTCGACAAATGTCACACGGACTGAGTTTCAAGTTTGTTGATGCAATTCGTAAGATTACCCAATCAAAAGAAATCGAATTTAATTTATGAAAATATTAAAATTCTAAAATGGATGAAAACTTAATTTTTGACGTTGAGTAAACATTAAAATCGATGATTTAACACGATAGTGGAGGGTTTTTGGCGATGACTCAATCATTTTTTTGTGGTCTTGAAAATTTTTGGCGTTTGGCTTTGTTTTTCGAATAATAACGACCGTAAAAGGTAGCTATTTCAATTTCATTGAATGCCTCTAATCGTTGCGGTACTCTATTAAATTTCATTATCAAAGAAAAAGAGAGAAGAGTACCGTAGTACAGTAATCTCAAATCATGAAAGTAAAATACGGCCCTGTCGGCCGCACACAATTCTATCAAGTCATTAAAAAGATTCAAATGCAAACATAAAAAAATTGTTTTAATTGTGGTTAAGCAGTGGGAATTACTTGAGATCATTAAAACTTCGATTTTTATCAACGACAACAACAACAGTAATAATTATAATGATGATAATAACTAAACAACAATATTTTAATCCTATCTTGATTATTTGCTGTTCTATGACAATTATGCCTTGTAAAGTAATGAAAGGCCTCCGTTCTTATTCACAGTTTTGTCGCGAACTTTATACTTCTATTTCGGGCTATACTTGACTACACGAAATGGGAAGTAATGAGAACGATCAATTAGGCCATAATTAAAAACCGAAATTATACAATTTTTAATTTCATTGAACGCTCAATTCGAACTCGAAAACTAACGGAAAATTTATTTAAAGAAGGAACAATAAACATAAAAAGAGAAAAAAGAAAATGATTTAAATGCAGAGAGAATAATGGAAAATTTAAATTGAAGAAATCGAGTCTGGAGAATGGCGAAAGACGGGAGAAGAAAGGAAAGAAAAAGAACAGACGAATAAAACATAACGAGAAAGGAAGACACAAGACAGAGAAAAAATCAAGAAATAAAAATAGAGTGAAGTAGGCGAAAGTACAAACAAGGAAGATAAAGATGAGAATGGTGAAAGCGAAAAAGAGGACAGGAGATGAAAAAACAGACCGAGAAAGCACCAAAAAAGGAACGGATTTTCGAAGTGTGTGAAAAAATGGAATAAAACAAAAACAAGGAAGCTAAAGAAAAAAGGGAAAACAAGATATAAAGAAAATATTAAGTAAATGGAAGTAAAAACATGAGAAAAAAGAAAACAGAGACTACATAGAAAGAGAGGTAAGAAGAATATATATGGAAAGGTGAGAGGGAAAGGGAGAGAGAGAGTAAACAGGCAAAAGAAAATAAAAAATTAGAAAGTGATAAAGAAAGAGAATGTGTTCAGTCACGTAATTCTCAGTGATAGGGAACGAGTTTGTAAATGCTCAGTCATAGCTTGCTTCATATTTTACTACGTTTGGCAATTGTTGAATAATTTCCGATGAAAAACGGGTTCTTGAGCCAAACTACGGTCGTACGTGACTAAAGTCACAGTTAACTAAGATTAAGTAGCATATAATTCTGTAGAAATATTTAAAATTGAGTACTAAAGGGTCACTCACCGACTTCTCGCTTGTTTTATATTTGCGTAAATTTTTATAATAAATTTAAAGTTGAACTATTCCTTTAGAAAATCGCTTCTTTTGCAGTTTTCAATAACAGACTAATTCACAATTCTAAGCTGACTGAACTCTGGATAATTTGAAAAATGTTTACTATTTCGTAAGCAGCCAATTGTCGCTGCTAATTTATAACCGTCACGAACAATCCCGAGCTCCGAACCAACAGATTCGTCGTCGACGTTTTAAACAAATCTTCACGTAGTTGCGACATTGACAAATTGTTAAGACAACAAAGAGCCGCGTTTCCATCGGTAATTGGCAATTGTCAAATTTATCAATATATGAGCCGATCTACGACATAAAGGAATGAGGCATTGCCTACAACGAGGTGAAATGCGGTTATTACCATATACAGTGTGAATGAAAAGTCCCGCAAATGCAAACAACTCTTTTATTCATCCAAATTTCGAAAAATGTCGAGACAGGTATCTCTTTTCCTTTATTTTTAAAGGCTGTCAAAACGACTCTACAAGTTACCGCAGCGACAAAATTGCGTCATCATTATTTATTTTTTTTAATTTGAACCCCAGTTTTTGATTCAATTTTCTTACGGCGCACATAAAGAAGAAAATTTCCGAGAAAAAAACTTGTCAGTTTCCTAGATTTTCAGTCGCCATCATTGCCATACCTCAGCATAGTAGGTGAAAAACAGAACATTATTGAGTAAAAATTGTAATAGAACTGATCTCAATATGATATTCAATTCAATCTTTGTTAACAGACTATATATTTCTTTTTCATATCTCAGCCACCTCTCTTTTTCACATATAGAGTATGCAACGCAATTTCAGCTCGCAATAGTCTACGATTTTGTGCTCCGATTCTTTCTGAAAATTAGTAATATACTTTACGTGCTCTTGTTTCAATTGTTTGTCGTTAATTCAGATTACGGAGTTAGAATAAGAAGCTGATCCACGTTCACAAAACCGTAGGCTAAAGCGAGCTTAAACAGCGTTATAGGCCCTCAAAGTAGATCCTGTTGAGATACTGTAGCATATCATGCCTTCACTCAAATTTTCGTATCCTCATACATTTACTTGCTTTGGGATGTATTCACAGATTTTAATCAAGTTCAAGATTAACTTCAAGAAAGAAAACAACATTCCCAAGAATAGAGCTATCTATCTTGGTTTTTAAAATTTGAAATTTGCAGTTCAACGACCATTTTGTCGAAGTTAAGACAATGTGCCAGCCCTACAGAATTTGTTGAATTCCTTGTTTATTTTCTAAGATCACCAGCTTAAATAAACCCTTATTAATTTAATTTTTTATTAAAAAAGCCAACTAATTGAAACATATAAAAATTTAAAGAGGCACGGAAATTTTTATCCTTAATAAGCAAAGATCCATCTTAATTAACACTTACATATATTGAATCGTAGGATAAGTTAAAAATTGAAAATTTATAGTTGACATTGTTTAGAATTCAAAAGGAAAGTTAAAAATACAGCTAAATAAAGGACAAAAAAATTTATCAATCGTCAAATTTCCACCTTTAGTATCAGAGTTTGTTGAAAATTGATTATCTTGGATTAAGAAAGAACCTAAGAATTTATTCAATGTTATAAATTGTATTCTTTGTCAAATTTTTGACAAAAGAGAACGTACTCTTGATCTACCATAAAATCAACTATAGAAATTAACAAAAAGAATCCTGATTTTGACTTAAATTCTACCCTTTAGCTCTAATGATCTATTTTGTATAAAAAAATAAACGTGCGATACTCAATTCATTCAGATTATAAGATTTTAATTAGAGAAACAACGTACACAATAGGTCGCTAAGAATCATTTTCCGCCCTTTGTAATGAAAATAACTATTATAGGTTGTATATAAAGGCGCAAAATTTGAAAATAACCAAACCAAGCAATTGTTTTTTCTTGAAAGGAACTACGTCATTGAAAAGAAGAGTTCAGTTATAATTTAATAATAATAGTTACGTAATAATTTAAATATACTGCCAATTAACTATATGTGAAATGACAAGATATACTCGGTACGCGGAGGTAATTGAATCTTGACGAGAACCAAACAAAACAAAATTTCCTAAAAGTATATGTCAAAAAGTAGGGAATTATCAAAAATAAGATTGGAACACTAGATTTTAAGTGACGTAGTAGATGGTCATGTCTTGTTAACAATGGAAAAAATTAGGAATTTGAACCTTAATATTAATTTGCAACCTGTAAGTTGACCGTTGTTGGTTGTTTTTAGTTTTTTCAGTTTTTGATTGCCTGCGATTATTCACTTAATTTTGTATGTTTATATCGTTTGTTTGTATTCGTGTCGCTTATTTGTGTTTTCGATCAATTATTTTGCATTTGATCGAATATATCGATTTTTAATCGATTATTTCGAATTTTCTAATTTGTCGGTGTTTTAACTTAGTAATTTCGTATTTTATTAACAAAAATGGCGAGTTGGATTGATAGTATTGATTGTGGTATTGATTATGATAACATGTAAAATAGTTTACAAGTTTCAATTATAGCTGGATATTAAATTCGTAAAAATTTCAAATTTGGCGCCATTATTGATCCGTCTGTCAAATGAGAAATTCAATTACCTCCGTGTACGGACTGCACTTACCGGATTGAATTAGGGATGTTTGATCCGTCATGTTCTCGTCAATCTTTCATTAAGTTAGTGAATTTAGTTTACAAAAAGTTAGTGTTGGACTTTTAACAATCCACAAAATCACACCTCTACGATTATATGAATTATTTCCGAAAATGACTAAATGTCCATTGAAGAGAAGACCAATTTTCATTGAATTCTTTACAGTTATCATGATTATTGTTGGTTCCATACATTTGTATAACCTCTCTGCATAATTAAACTATCGACCAATAAATCGATGATAAAGTTTCTACCACTTAATTCAACCATAACTTTTATCGAAAATGGACTACGAATAGTGTTGTAAGAAAAAAACAATTGCTAAATTGTTTTACCGATTTGTAAAAATGTCAGAATGATTACCTGAAATGAGGTCGAAAATAACGAATGTTCCATTGTCAAATCATTCAACATGAATGCAATTTTTATCCAAATCCTAATAATAACTTTTATTTCTAAAGATTTGAGTTTGAATCGATCGATTCAAAATTTAGAATTCCTTCTCAATTGAGTTCAACGAAACCTTCAAAATTGAATAAATTTCAATGACAATCGTTTATAATTGCCTAAAACGGAGAAATGATTAGAAATTTGAGAAAATCAGTGAATCTTATTCGTATTTCATACCTTGAAGTTTGTAAACATTATAACGATTGTTCGAATTGTCTGATTGTTTGTTCATTGTCACCGTTACTTTTAGAAACGATGAAATTCCACAAATTATCAATTTAATAATTATTAATAAATAATAATGACGGCACCAAAATTTCTAATGAAAATATGACGAAAAATAGGACGATTTAGAAACATAACCTCACATTTTTAACCTATTGATCAATCACAGTTGCCACGTTTTTCCTTCAAGTTGCTGTCTCATTTGTCATAAATCGACTTTATTGACATCAAAGAACACGGACAGGAATTCTTTTAAATCAAATAAAAGTAAGAAGACACAAAAATTGAGATGAATAAGACTTATTTGTTTAAAATTATTATATAAATAGAGGATGTTTATAGAAATAATTGTTATGTCGGCAACAGCGTATATTTTACTCGGTTGAGTTAATTTCATATGTATACTTCATCAATATTTACAATGTTTTGACCTAAAATCAAAGTTTCAGAATTTTAATCAGTTTTTGAAAACTGAATTAGAAGCGATTTTCTTAGAAATTGTTCAACTTTGAATTTATTATAAAAACTAGCTGACCCGGCAAACGTTGTTCTGCCGTATTAATTATTTCTTGTGAATATTTTGGTTGATAAATAAAAAATAACGAAAGAATTGTAAGTTTTTGTGGATATAATCTATGACAGTAACAGGAAAGAAGCGCCTTAGTCTATGACCGCCGGTAATTTTTTTATTCTAAAATAAGAGATGAAACAAAAGGAAGCAATTTTAATTTCGAAGAGCAATTGAATGTAGTATATTTTTTGTCAGTCCCTCTCTAGCCAACACAAATAAGTTCGATGACGATTTGGAAATTTTATGCAATAAAAACTCCAAATTCCAATCTAATTTGTGTATTTTTATCAGCCTCCGGAAGTCTTCCGTTTCAGTTTCCCAAATCAACCAAAAATAATTAAAATTGAATCT
Source organism: Mylabris phalerata (assembly GCA_020740385.1). Classification (NCBI taxonomy): domain Eukaryota; kingdom Metazoa; phylum Arthropoda; class Insecta; order Coleoptera; family Meloidae; genus Mylabris; species Mylabris phalerata. The sequence goes on along the minus strand of JAJEOX010000074.1, from coordinate 29,610 downwards.
GGCTCAAGTTCAATATTTGGCACTCCTTTGTAACCGTATAAATGACATGGCAACGCACGCATTATAAAATGGCGCACTGTTGTCAGCTTCATTTTCTAAAATAATATAATAGCTAAAATAAAAATTTCAATTAAGTATACAACTATAGTTTACCTATTTTATAGACGAGATATCAATTTAATTGCAAGACATTTCTATATCTAAACTTAATATGACAAAATTGACGAGATAATTGTTGTTGTAGTACCCATATTGGCAACAATGTTCGTTTGTTCTAGTCACTGTGTGCCTTATTTTCGTTAACACCTGGAACAAAAAAAATATAACATTATATCTTCAATTTGTCAATGTTTGTAAAATGTTTATAAATGGTTTTATCACCATTTTTAAGTCTTCATCTTCATCAACTAACCTGGCTAATTCTTTGATTTCGAACCATTTAATTTGTTTGATTTCCTTTCGATTATAACGGAACCGTTGGTTATTATCAACATTCCTAACAACATACAATCCAACCAATGATGCATCACCTTTTTTTGGCAGTACATACTTTTCGTAGTATTCGTTCTTTGATATAATTTGGCTGACATCAAATGTTAATTTTTCATATATTTTTCTAATTGCACATCTTAATGTATCGTTATTATCGTCGATGTCTAATTTTCCTTTCGGAAACGACCATTGACCACTGAAACCACGAATTAGCAGTACGGATCTTTTATCGGCTGCTATCAGAATTGCTCCATAGCGCGGCAACCGTTTAGATTCGTTCACATTGGTGTGGATTTTTGATATGAAATCTTTATTAAGGTTCAATTTTTTAAATACAAACTCTGTGAAGGTTCTACGATCATAATCGTTGGTTCTTGATTTGAGTAGATATTCATCAATGTAAATACCAGTAAGCAGGCTCAATTCGCGATGAAATGAACAGTGGCATCAATTCATCATCGAGGTTCGATGGCAGTTTTCCAACACGATCAAGAATTTTGGTTTGGATCTTTTCTGGTGATTCTATGAGAGTTTGTTTGAACCTATTGAAATTGCTTCTTATTTTAAATTTGTTGTAATCCATGTTCACCTCTTATAATTTCAAATTTTTGTATATTTTGAACAATATACTATGTATCCTTATAAATAGTATATTTGAGAATAATTTCATTTACTATTCATGTATAAAATAGCTGACCCGGCAAATGTTGTGAATATTTAGGTTGATAAATAAAAAATAACGAAAGAATTGTAAGTTTTTGTGGATAGACTATGACCGCCGGTAATTTTTTTTATTCTAAAGTAAGAGATGAAACAAAGGGAAGCAATATTAATTTCTAAGAGCAAGTGAATGTAGTTTATTTTTAGTCAGTCCCTATGTAGCCAACACAAATAAGTTCGATGGTTTGCCCACGCGAGAACATGCTACGTATAATTGCCCGTGTGAAAAACATGCTGTGCTCAAATCTAATCCGCAAACAGACATCGTTTGTCCTTGCGACTTATTTGTTGGATTTGTTCCTCTGTTCTTTCTGATCTTCTATTTCGCGTGTTTGTTGCTCTATTCGTTCTACGGCCCAAATCCGCTCCCTTGCGTCTTGCTGGCATTGTTCAATGTAATTCATTCACACAAATAGAAAAAATTGTTGCCCTTACTGATGAAAAACGTTATACCTATAATGTATTTGTTCTTTTTGTATTTTAGCAATCTTTTTACAATCATAAATTAAAATTAATTACAAAATTTTTTGAATGGAAAATGAAATTTATCAAATACGATTAATTTGCACAAACGCTAAATTGATTGTAAAAAATTCAACAAAAAATGTATCCATGGTAACCAAATTAAATACTGCGCCACTATTTGTCTGTTAGTCAGTGCAAGGCCTGCTTACAAAAATAATAAAATCTTGATTAAAAAATTGAAGGATAGGGACAGGAGGGTGAAAATTTGGATATATATGCATTTTTGATGAATAATTAAAAAAATATTTTTGGCATAAAAATAATCCTTTTTTTATTGGAGCACCCTAATTACCTAGGGGTGTGAATTATACTTTACAACCTATTCTCATACCTACTAAATATACATAAAAAATTTCATGAAAATCGGTCGAGCCGTTTCGGAGGAGTTCAGCGACAAACATCGTGACACGAGATTTTTATATATATAGATGTACGCAAATATAAAACAAGCGAGAAGTCGGTAAGTGACCCTTGAGTACTCTATTTTACATATTTATTCAGAATAATATGCTTTTTAATCTTAGTTGACTGTGACTTTAGTTACGTAGGACCGTAGTTAGGCTCAAGAACCCGTTTTTCATTGGAAAATTGGTCAACAAATGCCAAACGTAGTAAAATATGAAGCAAGCATTGACAGAGCATTTACAAATTCGTTCCCAATCACTGAGACTTACGTGACTGAACACTTTCTCTCTCTTTAACACTTTCTTATTTTTTTGTTTTCAATTGTCAGTTCCCTCTTTTTCTCTCTCTCTCCTTCCCATATATATTCTTCTTACCTCTCTTTCTACATAGTTTCTGTTTTCCGGTATCCCATTTTTTTACTTCCATTTACTTAATATTTTCTTTATATCTTGCTTCCCCTTTTTTCTTTAGCTTTTTTGTTTTTCTTTTATTCCAATTTTTCACACACTTCGACAATCCATTTCTTTTTTGGTGCTTTCTCGGTCTGTTCTTTTATCCCCAGTCCTCTTTTTCGCGTTCACTGTTCTCATCTTTATTTTCCTTATGTGTACTCTCGCCTACTTTACTCTACATTTATTTCTTGATTTTTTCTCTGCCTTGTGTCTTCCTTTCTCGTTATGTTTTATTCGTCTGGTATTTTTCTTTCCCTTCTCCCGTCTTTCGCCATTCACCAGTCTCCATTTCTTCAGTTCTTTAATCTCCATTATTCATTCTGCATTTAAATCATTTTCTTTTTTCTCTTTTTATGTTGATTGTTCCTTTCTTTAAATAAATATTCCGTTAGTTTTCGTGTTCGAATTGAGAGTTCAATGGAATTAAAAATTGTATAATTTTGGTTTTTAATTATGGCCTAATTGATCGTTCTTATTGCTTCTCATTTCGTGTAGTCAGGTTTAGCCCGAAATTGAAGTTTAAAGTTAGCGACAAAACTGTGAATAAGAACGGTAGCAATTCATTACTTTACATGACATAGTTGTCATAGAACAGCAAATAATCAAGATAGGATTAAAATATAATTGTTTAGTTATTTTCATCATTATTATTATTACTGTTGTTGTTGTCGTTGATAAAAATCGAAGTTTTAATGATCTAAAGTACTTCCCACAACTAAACTACAATTAAAACGAGTTTTTTTATGTTTGCATTTGAATCTTTCTGATGACTTGATAGAATTGTGTGTGGCCGACAGGACAGTCTTTAACTTTTTTGATTTAGGACTACAATACTACGTTACTCTTCTCTCTTTTCCCTTGATAATGAAATTTAATAGAGTACCGCAACGATTAGAGGCATTCCATGAAATTGAAATTGCTTCTTTTTCCGGTCGTTATTATTCGAAAAAAAAAACAAACCCCGAAAAACTCCAAGTCCACAAAAAATGATTGAATCATCGCCAAAAACCCTCCACTATCGTGTTAAATCATCGATTTAATGGTTTATTCAACATCAAAATTCAAGATTTCATCCGTTTTATAATTTTAATATTTTCGTAAATTAAATTCGATTTTTTTTGATTGGATAATCTTACAAATTGCATCAACTAACCAGAAACTCAATCCACGTGAGTTTTGTCTAGATGAGGTCTGAATATAGGGCCTATTAAGCACTGACACGATTCCCAGGAAAATCTCCATTCCTGTCTCTATTTTGAAAGGTACATTTTGTAAATAACCAGAACGATAATGAGGTGGATCCTCGTTGACTGTTGATCACGTGAAATTTGTTTAGAAAGTGTAGTTCGTCATCTAAGTTCTCGATGTATCTTCGGGTGCAAACGTGAAAATCACGTAAATCTCTCGTCGTTTATCGCTTGAGATATGGATGGTCATAAAGAAATATGAGAAAATTCCGTTTGTTTTAATATATTTCCGCAATATGCCCAGTTCTTAATCTGTTTTTAGCCGATAAATTTCAATATGTAGTCGGGGTCTTAATGATGTATTTTTTCTGGATAATCAAAATGGATATAGTTCTGGTTTATTTCAAAATGATGTTTGTGGTTGTTTTGTTTTGTTGAATTATATTAGCGTTATTGTGAATTTGTTTAATTTTAATAAAAACTTTGAATTTGAAAAGCATTCAGCGTGACGTTCATGTAAAAAATTGTTTCTTAATTGACACGAACCTGAGGAATAATAAATCTTTAGCACGATATATTATCTACAAACTTACAACCATCATATCTATATCATTTATCCAACATGAAATTTAAACTAAAACTTTAGTAATTATAAACAAATAACACAAGTAACACAATTGTACAATTATCCGTCCATTTGTCTTGTCCAGCGCTTGAGCAACAGAATTCAGTAAATTAAATGATCAATTTCTTTCGAATTTAGTCCAATTCACCTCTTCCCTTTGCTTCCGAGATATTTCTGAAATTTCTCAGCCACTATTAGGACTCGTAGTCCCACTCTACGAGACGCCACAGTTCTCGTAATTCTGACAATCCACTTTTAAATTGAGTCATCTCAGTTGAACTGTTTCATTTGTATGGTTTTTAATTTAGATTTTACGGTCTCAGCGTGTGATCATTGTTACAAAATTAAACCACGTCAGACAAAATGTATAATTCTGTAAGGGTGTTTTTGTCCATTCCTTGGTGGTTTTTAATATAATGAATTGGTTTTTCAAATGAGTAAAAGTACTAGTTCTTTCCAAGGTGTTTTATTAATATTTCGGTAGACCGGTTTCGGCTATAGAGCCATCCTCAGTACCCACGCTAAAATATTTTCATTCATTATATAATATAACAAATTTAAAGTGAACTTACTCAGATTTTATACACTGTTTTTATGTAAAATATAATTAAGGATGATTGTTTTATAAATTTTTCCAATTATTATGATAACAGGAAAACAATATTTTTTGAAATTTTCTTTGTCAAATATCGATAACCACAAACGAACAATTTCTCTCAAAAAGATAAGTCAATTTTATAAAATTATTAAATTCCTTAGAAAACACGATCTGTTACTTTTGATGTCAAGTTCTTAAATGCGAAATATTTTACTTAATTTTTTGATAATAACTTGTTTTATTTTATCTTTTTCAATGTCCAAGATTATTTTTAGTTTTGTTAAAATTTATATTTTTAATAATTTAAATAATGTTTCGTAATTTAACTCAATTTGTTCATTAATTATGTTCTTTTTCTTTTTCTTTTGTTTATATATTTCATATGCTTCTAATAATTCTAGTTTTATCCCTTTATTACAAATATGTAATAGTTCTGTGTTATGATCCTCGAAATGATGATTTAATTCCTTGTTATGTTGGTAAACTTTTGATTTTTCCATTTTTTTGTGTTCATTAAATCTTATCTGTAGTTTTCTCCCCGTTTCCCCTATATATATTGCATCACAATTTTCGCATTTTATTTTATATACTCCATTTTGTTCTAATTTATTTTTTGTTTTTGTTTTTAATAATGAATTTAAATTGTTATTATATCGATATGCTGGTGTTATATTATATTTTCTGAGTATCTTATTTATGTTTTGTATATATTTATTATATGTAAAAGTGGCGTATATTGAATTTTGTTTTTTATCATTAATATATAGAGGATCATTCTTTAATTGTTTATTATTTATTAATTTTTCAATAGTTTTTTCTTGGTATCCGTTATTAGATGCTATTTGTTTTATTATTTCAATTTCTTTATTAAAGTTGTTTTTATTTAAATTGAGTTTTAATGTCCGATCTATCAAGCAATTAAATGTCGCCATTTTGTGCTGATAATGGTGGTATGAATCTTGTGGAATTAATGCACTGCATCTGGTATGCTTTCGATATATTGTGTAATCATATTTATCATCAAATTTTGTTATGGTTAGATCTAGGTAGTTTATTTTATTATTTTCTTCTAATTCCATTGTATATTTTATACAATGGAAGACATACAGACAACTAACTACAAGATTACTCCATTTAGAAGTCGATGAAATAATAGATTATGCAAAAAATAGATCGCAAGTTTTTGCATGCGAAATAAAACGCAAACATCATAATAAATTACAGTCCCTTAAAAAACAGAAAATAAATAATAACAAATCAATAATAATAAGAAATGATAATAACATAAATAATAACTTTTATCAAAATTACACAAATTTAACGGATATAACGTTCACCAACAATGAAACTGAAATACTTAATAAATATAACAAATATTCAATACCACCAAAAACAAACCCATTACCTTTAACAACAATTGAAATAGACACAGCCATAAAAAATCATCAATTTGAGGAAGAAATTAGAAATTCATTCAAATATTACATAAAACAAATAGAAAATAAATACAATAGAGATGAAAAAACAGCAAACAGTTTAAAAATTTACAAAACAATAAACAACATAAAACAAAAATTAATATTAAATCAAGCAAAATTAATAAAAGCAGATAAACGGGCAGGGAACGTAATAATATATGAAAAAAATTACACTGAAAAAACAAACAATTACATAATAAATAACAACTATAAAGTTTGTAAAAAGAATCCACTAAACGAAATAATCTTAGAAACAAAGAAAATTGTAAAACAAACATCAAGCACCCTACACAAATATCACTACAAAACCAGCAATATAGTCCCAATGAACCCCACATTACCAGAATTACACAGTTTAATAAAATTACACAAAGAAAATAACCCGATAAGGCCCATATCCAATTTTAAGAATAGCCCAACACACAACTTAGCAAAAATAATGCTTAAAATAATAAATTTTAGAGCGAAATACACGACAAAAAATTCTATAGAGTTAATTAATAAAATAAATTAAAATTGAATATGATAAAAACAACAAATTAATTTCATTAGACATAATAAACTTATATAGTAATATCGAATTAGATCTATTAAAAACCATCATAAAAACATTCATTAACAAAAACTTTCAACATCAAAAAGAAAAAAACGATATAATAAAAATAATCAATCACATAACAAAAACAAATTATTGTAAATTCGAAAATAAAATATATAAAATAGAAGACGGCCTACCTATGGGTATGCCTGCATCAGGTATGCTTGCGGACATGGTAATCAATTATTTCGAAACTAAGTTGATTTTAAACAGATGTAATCCTTACAAAAAACATATAAAATTTTACACACGTTACGTAGACGATATATTAATTGTATGGAAGGGTGACGAAAAAACATTAAATCATTTTTATAAATATATCAACAATAATTCTAAATAGAAAAATAAAATATACAATGGAATTAGAAGAAAATAATAAAATAAACTACCTAGATCTAACCATAACAAAATTTGATGATAAATATGATTACACAATATATCGAAAGCATACCAGATGCAGTGCATTAATTCCACAAGATTCATACCACCATTATCAGCACAAAATGGCGACATTTAATTGCTTGATAGATCGGACATTAAAACTCAATTTAAATAAAAACAACTTTAATAAAGAAATTGAAATAATAAAACAATTAGCATCTAATAACGGATACCAAGAAAAATCTATTGAAAAATTAATAAATAATAAACAATTAAAGAATGATCCTCTATATATAAATGATAAAAAACAAAATACAATATACGCCACTTTTACATATAATAAATATATACAAAACATAAATAAGATACTCAGAAAATATAATATAACACCAGCATATCGATATAATTACAATTTAAATTCATTATTAAAAACAGAAACAAAAAATAAATTAGAACAAAGTGGAGTATATAAAGTAAAATGCGAAAATTGTGATGCAATATATATAGGGGAAACGGGGAGGAAACTACAGATAAGACTTAAATGAACACAAAAAAATGGAAAAATCAAAAGTTTACCAACATAACAAGGAATTAAATCATCATTTCGAGGATCATAACACAGAACTATTACATATTTGTAACAAAGGGATAAAACTAGAATTATTAGAAGCATATGAAATATATAAACAAAAGAAAAAGAAAAAGAACATAATTAATGAACAAATTGAGTTAAATTACGAACCATTATTTAAATTATTAAAAATATAAATTTTAACAAAACTAAAAATAATCTTGAACATTGAAAAAGATAAAATAAAACAAGTTATTATCAAAAAATGAAGTAAAATATTTCGCATTTAAGAACTTGACATCAAAAGTAACAGATCGTGTTTTCTAAGGAATTTAAAAATTTTATAAAATTGACTTATCTTTTTGAGAGAAGTTGTTCGTTTGTGGTTATCGATATTTGGCAAAGAAAATTTCAAAAAATATTGTTTTCCTGTTATCATAATAATTGTAAAAATTTATAAAACAATCATCCTTAATTATATTTTACATAAAAACAGTGTATAAAATCTGAGTAAGTTCACTTTAAATTTGTTATATTATATAATAAAAGAAAATATTTTAGCGTGGGTACTGAGGATGGCTATATAGCCGAAACCGGTCTACCGAAATATTAATAAAACACCTTGGAAAGAACTAGTACTTTTACTCATTTGAAAAACCAATTCATTATATTAAAAACCACCAAGGAATGGACAAAAACACCCTTACAGAATTATACATTTTGTCTGACGTGGTTTAATTTTGTAATTATGATCACACGCTGAGACCGTGAAATCTAAATTAAAAACCATACAAATGAAACAGTTCAACTGAGATGACTCAATTTAAAAGTGGATTGTCAGAATAACGAGAACTGTGGCGTCTCGAAGAGTGGGACTACGAGTCCTAATAGTGGCTGAGACATTTTAGAAATATCTCGGAAGCAAAGGGAAGAGGTGAATTGGACTAAATTCGAAAGAAATTGATCATTTAATTTACTGAATTCTGCTGCTCAAGCGCTGGACAAGACAAATGGACGGATAATTGTACAATTGTGTTACTTGTGTTATTTGTTTATAATTACTAAAGTTTTAGTTTAAATTTCATGTTGGATAAATGATATAGAAATGATGTCTGTAAGTTTGTAGATAATATATCGTGCTAAAGATTTATTATTCCTCAGGTTCGTGTCAATTAAGATACAATATTTTACATGAACGTCACGCTGAATGCATTTTCATTTCAATGTTTTTATTAAAATTAAACAAATTCACAATAACGCTCATATAATTCACCAAACCAAAACAACCACAAACATCATTTTGAAATAAACCAGAACTATATCCATTTTTATTATCCAGAAAAAATACATCATTAAGACCCCGAAGACATTTTAAAATTTATCGGCTAAAAACAGATAAAGAACTGGGAAAATTGCGGAAATATATTAAAACAAACGGAATTTTCTCATATTTCTTTATGACCATCCATATCTCAAGCGATAAACGACGAGAGATTTACGTGATTTTCACGTTTGCACCCGAAGATACATCGAGAACTTAGATGACGAACTACTCTTTCTAAACAAATTTCACGTGATCAACACTCAACTAAGATCCACCTCATTATCGTCCTTGTTATTTACAAAATGTTCCGTTCAAAATAGAGACAGGAATGGAGATGTTCCTGGGAATAGTGTCAGTGCTTAATAGGCCCTATATTCAGACCTCATCCAGACAAAACTCACATGGAATGAGTTTCTGGTTTGTTGATGCAATTCGTAAGATTACCCTATCAAAAAGAAATCGAATTTAATCAATGAAAATATTAAAATTATAAAACGGATGAAAACTTTAATTTAGACGTTGAGTAAACATTAAAATCGATGATTTAACACGATAGTGGAGGGTTTTTGGTGATGATTCAACCATTTTTTTATAGGACTTGAAGTTTTTGGGCGTTTGGTTTTGTTTTTCGAATAATAACGACCGGAAAAAGTAGCAATTTCAATTTCATTGAATGCCTCTAATCGTTGCGGTACTCTATTAAATTTCATTTTCAAAGAAAAAAAGAGAAGAGTACCGTAGTATAGTAGTCTTAAATCAAAAAATTTAAAGACTGCCCTGTCGGCCACACACAATTCTATCAAGTCATGATAAAGATTGAAATGCAAACATAAAAAAACTCGTTTTTATTGTTGTTTAGCAGTGGGAATAACTTGAGGTCATTAAAACTTCGATTTTTATCAACGACAACAACAACAGTAATAATAATAATGATGATAATAAATAGACAATTATATTTAAATCCTATCTTGATTATTTCCTGTTCTTTGACAATTATGCCATGTAAAGTAATGAAATGCCACCGTTTTTATTTACAGTTTTGTCGCTAACTTTAAACTTCTATTTCAGGTTATCCCTGGCTACACGAAATGAGAAGCTAAAAGAACGATCAATTAGGCCATAATTAAAAACCTAAATTATACTATTCTTAATTCAATTGAACCCTCAATTCGAACACGAAAACTCACGGAATATTGATTTGAAGAAAGGAACAATAAACTTAAAAAGAGAAAAAAGAAAATGATTTAAATGCAGAAAGAATAATGGAAAATAAAGAACTGGAGAAATGGAAACTGGAGAATTGCGGAAGACGGGAGAAGAAGGGAAAGAAAAAGAACAGACGAATAAAACATAACGAGAAAGGAAGACAGAAGACAGAGAAAAAATCAAGAAATAAATATAGAGTGAAGTAGGCGAAAGTACAAACAAGATAAAGATGAGAATGGTGAAAGCGAAAAAGAGGACTGGAGATGAAAAAACAGACCGAGAAAGCACCAAAAAAGGGACGGATTTTCGAAGTGTGTGAAAAAATGGAATAAAACAAAAACAAGGAAGCTAAAGAAAAAAGGGGAAAACAAGATATAAAGAAAATATTAAGTAAATGGAAGTAAAAATATGGAAAAAAGGAAAACAGGAACTACGTGGAAAGATAGGTAAGAAGAATATATATGGAAAGGATAGAGAGAAAAAAAGAGGGAACTGACAATAGAAAACAAAAAAATAAGAGAGTGTTAAAGAGAGAGAAAGTGTTCAGTCACTTAAGTCTCAGTGATTGGGAACGAATTTGTAAATGCTCATTCATTGCTTGCTTCATATTTTACTACGTTTGGCATATGTTGACCAATTTCCTATGAAAAACGGGTTCTTGAGCCAAACTACGGTCCAACGTAACTAAAGCCACTGTCAACTAAGATTAAATAGCATATTATTCTGAATAAATATGTAAAATTGAGTACTCAAGGGTCACTTACCGACTTCTCGCTTGTTTTATATTTGCGTACATTTCTATAATAAATTCAAAGTTGAACAATTTCTAAGAAAATCGCTTCTAATTCAGTTTTCAAAAACTGATTAAAATTCTGAAACTTTGATTTTAGGTCAAAACATTGTAAATATTGATGAAGTATACATATGAAATTAACTCAACCGAGTAAAATATACGCTGTTGCCGACATAACAATTATTTCTATAAATATCCTCTATTTATATAATAATTTTAAACAAATAGGTCTTATTAATCTCAATTTTTGTGTCTTCTTACTTTTATTTGATTTAAAAGAATTCCTGTCCGTGTTCTTTGATGTCAATAAAGTCGATTTATGACAAATGAGACAGCAACTTGAAGGAAAAACGTGGCAACTGTGCTTGATCAATAGGTTAAAAATGTGAGGTTATGTTTCTAATTCGTCCTATTTTTCGTCATATTTTCATTAGAAATTTTGGTGCTGTCATTATTGTTTATTAATAATTAATAAAATGATAATTTGTGGAATTTCATCGTTTCTCAAAGTAACGGTGACAATGAACAAACAATCAGACAATTCGAACAATCGTTATAATGTTTACAAACTTCAAGGTATGAAATACGAATAAGATTCACTGATTTTCACAAATTTCTAATCATTTCTCCGTTTTGGGCAATTATAAATGATTGTCATTGAAATTTATTCAATTTTGAAGGTTTCGTTAAACTCAATTGAGAAGGAATTCTAAATTTCGAATCGATCGATTCAAACTCAAATCTTTAGAAATAAAAGTTATTATTAGGATTTGGGTAAAAATTGCATTCATGTTGAATGATTTGACAATGGAACATTCGTTATTTTCGACCTCATTTCAGGTAATCATTCTGACATTTTTACAAATCGGTAAAACAATTTAGCAATTGTTTTTTTCTTACAACACTATTCGTAGTCCATTTTCGATAAAAGTTATGGTTGAATTAAGTGGTAGAAACTTTATCATCGATTTATTGGTCGATGGTTTAATTATGCAGAGAGGCTATACAAATGTATAGAACCAACAATAATCAGGATAGTTGTAAAGAATTCAATGAAAATTGGTCTTGTCTTCGATGGACATTTAGTTATTTTCGGAAATAATTCATATAATCGTAGAGGTGTGATTTTGTGGATTGTTAAAAGTCCAACACTAACTTTTTGTAAACTAAATTCACTAACTTAATGAAAGATTGACGAGAACATGACGGATCAAACATCCCTAATTCAATCCGGTAAGTGCAGTTCGTACACGGAGGTAATTGAATTTCTCATTTGACAGACGGATCAATAATGGCGCCTAATTTGAAATTTTTACGAATTTCATATCCAGCTGAAATTGAAATTGAAACTTGTAAACTATTTTACATGTTATCATAATCAATACCACAATCAATACTATCAATCCAACTCGCCATTATTGTTAATAAAATACGAAATTACTAAGTTAAAACACCGACAAATTAGAAAATTCGAAATAATCGATTAAAAATCGATATATTCGTTCAAATGCAAAATAATTGATCGAAAACACAAATAAGCGACACGAATACAAACAAACGATATAAACATACAAAATTAAGTGAATAATCGCAGGCAATCAAAAACTGAAAAAATTAAAAACAACCAACAACGGTCAACTTACAGGTTGCAAATGAATATTAAGGTTCAAATTCCTAATTTTTTCTAGGTTAACAAGACATGACCATCTACTACGTCACTTAAAATCTAGTGTTCCAATCTAATTTTTGATAATTCCCTATTTTTTGACATATATTTTTAGGAAATTTTGTTTTGTTTGGTTCTCGTCAAGATTCAATTACCTGCGCGTACCGAGTATATCTTGTCATTTCACATATAGTTAATTGGCAGTAAATTTAAATTATTACGTAACTATTATTATTAAATTATTACTGAACTCTTCTTTTCAATGACGTAGTTCCTTTCAAGAAAAAACAATTGCTTGGTTTGGTTATTTTCAAATTTTGTGCCTTTATATACAACCTATAATAGTTATTTTCATTACAAAGGGCGGAAAATGATTCTTAGCGACCAATTGTGTGCGTTGTTTCTCTAATTAAAATCTTATAATCTGAATGAATTGAGTATCGCACGTTTTATTTTTTTATACAAAATAGATCATTAGAGCTAAAGGGTAGAAGTTAAGTCAAAATCAGGATACTTTTTGTTAATTTCTATAGTTGATTTTATGGTAGATCAAGTGTACATTCTCTTTTGTCAAAAATTTGACAAAGAATACAATTTATAACATAGAATAAATTCTTAGGTTCTTTCTTAATCCTAGATAATCAATTTTGAACAAACTCTGATACTAAAGGTGGAAATTTGACGATTGATAAATTTTTTTGTCCTTTATTGAGCTGTATTTTTAACTTTCCTTTTGAATTCTAAACAATGTCAACTATAAATTTTCAATTTTTAACTTATCCTACGATTCAATATATGTAAGTGTTAATTAAGATGGATCTTTGCTTATTAAGGATAAAAATTTCCGTGCCTCTTTAAATTTTTATATGTTTGAATTAGTTGGCTTTTTTAATAAAAAATTTGAAAGGGGCCGAATCTATGAAGCGGCCTAATAACTTCCCCGACACGAGTCCGAGTTTTTAAAAAAACGAGTACCGTAGCACGAGTTTTGTATACTATTTTTTCTATTGGAGATACTTTATTAAAAAAAAAAACTAACTTACTATAAAAATCAAAATCGGGAATCGAGAACCGTGGCTATCTCACAACCACCGAAAAATTCAATGAGGAACCAGCACCTCGTCAACAAAAACTCTGTTCACTAATCGGTGATTCCACACATAGACTTTTCAGTTCGACTTTCTTACAATTCGATTCACAATTCAATTGCGAAATTTTGACAGAACGACAGAACTGTCATTTGAGCGCGGAATAAAAAGTAGTACGGTAGTCCCAACAAAAACATGGAAAAATTCAAATCATATAGATTGAATTGTCGAGGGAATATACATTTCTTTTTTAGGAGAAATCAAAATTTATATTATTTTAAAACATTTATTTATTAAAAAAGCGCTAACCGAAACACAAAACCCGCTCAAAAAACCGCTTGAGAACAAATATTCTGAGGTTATGTTTCAAAAATGACAGAGAATATAAACAAACGCATAGGATTTTATGCCTCCAGTGATACCAACAGTAGATATCATTCTGTCTTTATAAACTACCGTTATAAATTTTGCTACCCTTTAAAAATTATGTTGGATAAACTAACTGTCATTTCAAAATTTCGCAATTGAATCGTGAACAACAACTCTTTTCTATGGCAACCGATCCCTGATAAAAGGCGGCAAATTTGAATTGGTTGACTACACAATTTGGCAATTTTGTGCCCTTATTTAAAAAAAGAAAAGAACATCGCACATGATGGGTATCGTTTTAGACATAAAAGCACATGCCCTTTCGATTGGTGACATCAAATTAATATGTTATCTTGAATTTTTTTCAATCAACCCCCTCCCCCTTCCACCCCCGTAGTCCGATTAGCACCAAAAACTAATCAACTCGAACGGCCACCAAATAGTTTGTGCTGACCAAATTTGAACTCAATCGGTGAAACCGTTTTTGAGTAATCGTTGGAGAACCGACAGACGCACATACATACACACACACACACACACACACACACACACACACACACACACACAGACATCATGCTAAAAACTTCAAAAACGTGTTCAGGGGACCTCAAAACGTAAAGATCTGGTGAAATCTCGAATTCGAAATTTTGGTCCGAAACTAATAACTTCCCTACCCTCTGGTCAGGGAAGTTAAAAATTAAATTAATAAGGGTTTATTTAAGCTGGTGATTTTAGAAAATAAACAAGGAATTCAACAAATTCTGTAGGGCTGGCACATTGTCTTAACTTCGACAAAATGGTCGTTGAACTGCAAATTTCAAATTTTAAAAACCAAGATGGATAGCTCTATTCTTGGGAATGTTCTTTTCTTTCTTGAAGTTAATCTTGAACTTGATTAAAATCTGTGAATACATCCCAAAGCAAGTAAATGTATGAGGATACGAAAATTTGAGTGAAGGCATGATATGCTACAGTACCTCAACAGGATCTACTTTGAGGGCCTATAACGCTGTTTAAGCTCGCTTTAGCCTACGGTTTTATGAACGTGGATCAGCTTCTTATTCTAACTCTGTAATCTGAATTAACGACAAACTATTGAAACAAGAGCACGTAAAGTATTTTACTAATTTTCAGAAAGAATCGGAGCACAAAATCGTAGACTATTGCGAGCTGAAATTGCGTTGCATACTCTATATGTGAAAAAGAGAGGTGGCTGAGATATGAAAAAGAAATATATATAGTCTGTTAACAAAGTTTGAATTGAAAATCATAATGAGATCTGTTCTGTTACAATTTTTACTCAATGATATTTTGTTTTCCACCTACAATGCTGACGCATGGCAATGATGACGACCGAAAATCTAGGAAACTGACAAGTTTTTTTCTCGGAAATTTTCTTCTTTATGTGCGCGGTAAGAAAATTGAATCAAAAATTGGGGTTCAAATTAAAAAAAATAAATTATGATGACGCAATTTTGTCGCTGCGGTAACTTGTAGAGTCGTTTTGACAGCCTTTAAAAATAAACGAAAAGAGATACCTGTCTCGACATTTTTCGAAATTTGGATGAATAAAAGAGTTGTTTGCATTTGCGGGACTTTTGATTCACACTGTATATGGTAATAACCGCATTTCCCCTCGTAGTAGGCAATGCCTCATTCCTTTATGTCGTAGATCGGCTCATACATTGATAAATTTGACAATTGCCAATTACTGATGGAAACGCGGCTCTTTGTTGTCTTAACAATTTGTAAATGTCGCAACTACGTGAAGATTAGTTTAAAACGTCGACGACGAATCTGTTGGTTCGGAGCTCGGGATTGTTCGTGACGGTTATAAATTAGCAGCGACAATTGGCAGCTTACGAATTAGTAAACATTTTTCAAATTATCCAGAGTTCGGTCAGCTTAGAATTGTGAATTAGTCTGTTATTGAAAACTGAAAAAGAAGCGATTTTCTAAAAGAATAGTTCAACCTTGAATTTATTATAAAAATTTACGCAAATATAAAACAAGCGAGAAGTCGGTGAGTGACCCTTTAGTACTCAATTTTGCATATTTATACAGAATTATATGCTACTTAATCTTAGTTAACTGTGACTTTAGTCACGTACAACTGTAGTTTGGCTCAAGAACCCGTTTTTCATCGGAAATTATTCAACAATTGCCAAACGTAGTAAAATATGAAGCAAGTTATGACTGAGCATTTACAAACTCGTTCCCGATCACTGAGAATTACGTGACTGAACACATTCTCTTTCTTTATCACTTTCTAATTTTTTATTTTCTTTTGCCTGTTTACTCTCTCTCTCCCTCTCTCTCTCACCTTTTCATATATATTCTTCTTACCTCTCTTTCTATGTAGTCTCTGTTTTCTTTTTTCTCATATTTTTACTTCCATTTACTTAATATTTTCTTTATTTCTTGTTTTCACTTTTTTCTTTGGCTACCTTGTTTTTCTTTTATTCCTTTTTTGCACACACTTCGACAATCCATTCCTTTTTTGGTGCTTTCTCGGTCTGTTTTTTTTATCTCCAGTCCTCTTTTTCGCTTTCACCATTCTCATCTTTATCTTCCTTATTTGTACTTTCGCATACTTCACTCAATATTTATTTCTTGATTTTTTCTCAGTCTTGTGTCTTCCTTTCTCGTTATGTTTTATTCGTCTATTATTTTTCTTTCCCTTCTTCTCCAGTCTTTCGCCATTCTCCAGTCTCCATTTCTTCAGTTCTTTATTTTCCATTATTCTTTCTGCATTTAAATCATTTTCTTTTTTCTCTTTTTATGTTTATTGTTCCTTCCTTTAAATAAATTTTCCGTTAGTTTTCGAGTTCGAATTGAGGGTTCAATGGAATTAAAAATTGTATAATTTCGGTTTTTAATCATAGCCTAATTGATCGTTCTTATTGCTTCTCATTTCGTGTAGTCAGGTATAGCCCGAAATTGAAGTTTAAAGTTGGCGACAAAACAGTAAATAAGAACGGTGGCATTTCATTACTTTACATGGCATAATTGTCATAGAAAAGCAAACTATCAAGATAGGATTAAAATATAGTTGTTTAGTTATTATCATCATTATTATTATTACAGTTGTTGTTTTCGTTGGTAAGAATCGAAGTTCTAATGATCTCAAATTATTCCCACTGCTAAACTACAATTAAAACGAGTTTTTTTATGTTTGCATTTGAATCTTTCTAATGACTTGATAGAATTGAATGAGGCCGACAGGACAGTCTTTTACTTTTTTGATTTAAGACTACTATACCACGGTACTCTTCTCTCTTTTTCTTTGATAATGAAATTTAATAGAATTCCGCAACGATTAGAGGCATTCTATGAAATTGAAATTGCTACTTTTTCCGGTCGTTATTATTCGAAAAACAAAACCAAACGCCGAAAAACTCCAAGTCCACAAAAAAATGATTAAATCATCGCCTTAAACCCTCCACTATTGTGTTAAATCATCGATTTTAATGTTTATTCAACGTCACAATTCAAGTTTTCATCCGTTTTATAATTTTAATATTTTCATAAATTAAATTCGATTTTTTTTTGATTGGGTAATCTTACGAATTGCATCTACAAACCAGAAACTCAATCCTAGTGAGTTTTGTCAAGATGAGGTCTGAATATTGCGCCTATTAACCACTGACAATATTCCCTGGAAAATCTCCATTCCTGTTTCTATTTTGAACGGAACATTTTGTTAATAACAAGGACGATAAGGAGATGGATCTTAGTTGAGTGTTGATCACGTGAAATTGGTTTAGAAAGAGTAGTTCGTCAACAAACTTCTCAATGTATTATCGGGTGCAAACGTGAAAATCCAGTAAATCTCTCGTCATTTATCGCTTGACGTTTGAATGGTTATATAGAAACTAGCTGACCCGGCAAACGTTGTTCTGCAATTAAAAAAATTTAAAGATGGGGAAGGAGGGTGAAATTTTGGCAATATGAATTTTTAGTAAATAATAAAAAAATATTTTTGGCAACAAAATTAATCTTTTTTTTTGATGGGGGCACCCTAACCACCTAGGGGTGTGAAATATACTTTACAACCAATTCTCATGCCTACTAAATATACATAAAAAATTTCATGGAAATCGGTCGAGCCGTTTCGGAGGAGTTCAGCCACTAACACCGTGACACGAGATTTTTAAATATATAGATGTGAGAAAATTCCGTTTGTTTTGATATATGTCCGCAATTTGCCCAGTTCTTTATCTGTTTTTAGCCGATAAATTTTAATATGTCTTCGGGATTTTAATGATGTATTTTTTCTAGATAATAAAGTTGGATATAGTTTTGATTTAATTTCGAAATGATGTTTGGGGTTGTTTTGTTGAATTATATTAGCGTTCTAGTGAATTTGTTCAATTTCAATAAAAATATTGAATAAAAAAAACATTCTGCGTGACGTACATGGAAAATATTGTTTCTTAATTGACACGAACCTGAGGAATAATAAATCTTTACCACGATATATTATCTACAAACTTACAGACATCACTTCTATATCATTTATCCAATTTGAAATTTAAACTAAAACTGTAGTAATTATATACAAATGGCACAAGTTTCACAATTATACAATTATCCGCCCGTTTGTCTTGTCCAGTGCTTGAGCAACAGAATTCTGTAAATTAAATTATCAATTACTATCATATAATGAATTGGTTTTCCAAATAAGTAAAAATACTAGTTCTTTCCAAGGTATTTTATTGATATTTCGGTAGACCGGTTTCAGCTATATAGCCATCCTCAGTACCCACGCTACAATTATCTTATTTATTAGATAATACAATAATTTAAGGTGATACTTACTCAGTTTTTTATACATTGTTTTTTATACAATATATTTAGGTCAATTGTTTATAAAATATTTACAATTACTACGATAACAAGAAACAATATTTTTTGAAATCTTTGTTATATGTCGATAATTACTTTTTTACAACGATAGATTCTTTTAAAAACGATAAGTTTATTTTTTACAAAATTTTTCAAAAACATTCGATCTCTTATTTAAGATGTCGATTTCTTTAATGCGAAAATATTTTATTTAATTTTTGATAAATAACTTGTTTTATTTTTTTTTATCCTTTTTAATGTTTAAGATTATTTTTAGTTTTGTTAAATTTATATTTTTAATAATTTAAATAATGGTTCGTAATTTAATTCGATTTGTTCATTAATTATGTTCGTTTTCTTTTTCTTTTGTTTATTTATTTCATACGCTTCTAATAATTTTAATTTTACTCCTTTACTACAAATATGTAATAGTTCGGTGTTATGATCTTCGAAATGATGATTTAATTCTTTGTTATGTTGGGAAACTTTTGATGTTTCTATTTTCTTGTGTTCATTAAGTCTTATCTGCAGTTTTCTACCCGTTTCCCCTATATATATTGCATTACAATCTTCGCATTTTATTTTATATACTCCATTTTGTACTAGTTTATATTTTGTTTTTGTTTTTAACAAGGAATTTAAATTTTTACTGTATCGATATGCCGGTGTATTTCATATTTTCTGAGTACCTTATTTATGTTTTGTCTATATTTATTATATGTAAAAGTGGCGTATATTGTATTTTGTTTTTTATCATTTATATAAAGAGGATCATTTTTTAATTGTTTATTGTTTATTAATTTTTCGATAGTTTTTTCTTGGTATCCGTTACAAGATGCTAATTGTTTTATTATTTTAATTTCATTATTAAAGTTGTTTTTATTCAAATAGAGTTTTAATGTCCGATCTATCAAACAATTAAATGCCGCCATTTTGTGTTGATAATGGTTTATAAAATTTTTACAATTAATTTGATCGAATGTTTTTGAAAAATTTTGTAAAAAATAAACTTATCATTTTTAAAAGAATCTATCGTTGTAAAAATGTAATTATCGATATATAACAAAGATTTCAAAAAATATTGTTTCTTGTTATCGTAGTAATTGTAAATATTTTATAAACAATTGACCTAAATATATTGTATAAAAAACAGTGTATAAAAAACTGAGTAAGTATCACCTTCAATTATTGTATTATATAATAAATAAGATAATTGTAGCGTGGGTACTGAGGATGGCTATATAGCCGAAACCGGTTCACCGAAATATCAATAAAATACCTTGGAAAGGACTAGTATTTTTACTTATTTGGAAAACCAATTCATAATATTACAACCACCAAGGAATGGACTAAAACACCCTTACAGAATTTCTATCATGTTTTGTCCAATTCACTTCTTCCCTTTGCTTCCAAGATACTTCTGAAATTTCCCAGCTTCTATTTGGACTCGCAGTCCCACTCCTCGAGTCGCTATGTGCTATTTAATCTTAGTTGACAGTGACTTTAGTTACGTCGGACCGTAGTTTGGCTCAAGAACCCGTTTTTCATAGGAAGCATAGTAAAATATGAAGCAAGCAATGACTGAGCATTTACAAATTCGTTCCCAATCACTGAGACTTAAGTGACTGAACACTTTCTCTCTCTTTAACACTTTCTTATTTTTTTGGTTTCTATTGTCAGTTCCCTCTTTTTTTCTCTCTCTCCTTTCCATATATATTCTTCTTACCTATCTTTCCACGTATTTCCTGTTTTCCTTTTTCCCTTATTTTTACTTCCATTTACTTAATATTTTCTTTATATCTTGTTTTCCCTTTTTTCTTTAGCTTCCTTGTTTTTGTTTTATTCCATTTTTTCACACGCTTCGAAAATCCGTTCCTTTTTAGGTGCTATCTCGGTCTGTTTTTTCATCTCCAGTCCTCTTTTTCGCTTTCACCATTCTCATCTTTATCTTCCTTGTTTGTACTTTCGCCTACTTCACTCTATATTTATTTCTTGATTTTCTCTCTGTCTTGTGTCTTCCTTTCTCGTTATGTTCTATTCGTCTGTTCTTTTTCTTTCCCTTCTTTTCCCGTGTTTCGCCATTCTCCAGTTTCCATTTCTCCTGTTCTTTATTTTCCATTATTCTTTCTACATTTAAATCATTTTCTTATTTCTCTTTTTATGTTTATTGTTCCTTCCTTTAAATCAATATTCCATGAGTTTTCGTGTTCGAATTGAGGGTTCAATTGAATTAAGAATAGTATTATTTAGGTTTTTAATTACGGCCTAATTGATCGTTCTTTTAGCTTCTCATTTCGTGTAGCCAGGGATAGCCCGAAATAGAAGTTTAAAGTTAGCGACAAAACTGTAAATAAGAACGGTGGCATTTCATTACTTTACATGGCATAATTGTCAAAGAACAGGAAATAATCAAGATAGGATTTAAATATAGTTGCTTAGTTATTATCATCATTATAATTATTACTGTTGTTGTTGTCGTTGATAAAAATCGAAGTTTTAATGACCTCAAGTTATTCCCACTGCTAAACTACAATAAAAACGAGTTTTTTTATGTTTGCATTTCAATCTTTCTCATGACTTGATAGAATTGTGTGTGGCCGACAGGGCAGTCTTTAACTTTTTTGATTTAAGACTACTATACCACGGTACTCTTCTCTCTTTTTCTTTGATAATGAAATTTAATAGAATACCGAAACGATAAGAGGCATTCTATGAAATTGAAATTGCTACTTTTTCCGGTCGTTATAATTCGAAAAACGAAACCAAACGCCGAAAAACTCCAAGTCCACAAAAAAATGAATAAATCATCGCCAAAAACCCTCCACTATTGTGTTAAATCATCGATTTTAATGTTTATTCAACGTCACAATTCAAGTTTTCATCCGTTTTATAATTTTAATATTTTCATAAATAAAATTCGATTTTTTTTTGATTGGGTACTCTTACGAATTGCATCTACAAACCAGAAAACTCAATCCATGTGAGTTTTGTCAAGATGAGGTCTGAATATTGGGCCTATTAACCACTGACACAATTCCCTGGAAAATCTCCATTCCTGTCTCTCTTTTGAACGGAACATTTTGTTAATAACAAGGACGATAAGGAGATGGACCTTAGTTGAGTGTTGATCACGTGAATATTGTTTAGAAAGAGTAGTTCGTCAACAAACTTCTCAATGTATTATCGGGTGCAAACGTGAAAATCTCGTAAATCTCTCGTCATTTATCGCTTGACGTGTGGATGGTTATATAGAAATGTGAGAAAATTCCGTTTGTTTTGAATATTTCCGCAATTTGCCCAGTTCTTTATCTGTTTTTAGCCGATAAATTTTAATATGTCTTCGGTATCTTAATGATGTATTTTTTCTAGATAATAAAAATGGATATAGTTTTGATTTATTGCGAAATGAAGTTTGTGGTTGTTTTGTTGAATTATATTAACGTTCTAGTGAATTTGTTCAATTTCAATAAAAACATTGAATAAAAAAAACATTCTGCGTGACGTACATGGAAAATATTGTTTCTTAATTGACACGTACAAGAGGAATAATAAATCTTTACCACGATATATAATCTACAAACTTACAGATATCACATTTATATCATTTATCCAACATGAAATTTAAACTAAAACTGTAGTAATTATAAACAAATAGCACAAGTTTCATAATTGTACAATTATCCGCCCGTTTGTCTTGTCCAGCGCTTGAGCAACAGAATTCTGTAAATTAAATTATCAATTACTATCAAATAATGAATTGGTTTTCCAAATAACTAAAAATACTAGTTCTTTCCAAGGTATTTTATTGATATTTCGGTAGACCGGTTTCGGCTATATAGCCATCCTCAGTACCCACGCTACAATTATCTTATTTATTATATAATACAATAGTTTAAGGTGATACTTACTCAGTTTTTTATACACTGTTTTTTATACAATATATTTAGGTCAATTGTTTATAAAATATTTACAATTACTACGATAACATGAAACAAAATTTTTTGAAATCTTTGTTATATATCGATAATTACTTTTTTACAACGATAGATTCTTTTAAAAACGATTAGTTTATTTTTTACAAAATTTTTCAAAAACATTCGATCTCCTATTTTAGATGTCGATTTCTTTAATGCGAATATATTTTATTTAATTTTTGATAAATAACTTTTTTTATTTTTTTTTATCCTGTTTAATGTTTAAGATTATTTTCTGTTTTGTTAAATTTAAATTTTTAATAATTTAAATAATGGTTCGTAATTTAATTCAATTTGTTCATTAATTATGTTCGTTTTCTTTTTCTTTTGTTTATTTATTTCATACGCTTCTAATAATTCTAATTTTATTCCTTTATTACAAATATGTAATAGTTCGGTATTATGATCTTCGAAATGATGATTTAATTCTTTGTTATGTTGGGAAACTTTTGATGTTTCTATTTTCTTGTGTTCATTAAGTCTTATCTGTAGTTTTCTCCCCGTTTCCCCTATATATATTGCATCACAATCTTCGCATTTTATTTTATATACTCCATTTTGTTCTAGTTTATATTTTGTTTTTGTTTTTAACAAGGAATTTAAATTGTTACTGTATCGATATGTCGGTGTTATTTTATATTTTCTGAGTATCTTATTTATGTTTTGTCTATATTAATTATATGTAAAAGTGGCGTATATTGTATTTTGTTTTTTATCATTTATATAAAGAGGATCATTTTTTAATTGTTTATTATTCATTAATTTTTCGATAGTTTTTTCTAGATATCCGTGACAAGATGCTAATTGTTTTATTATTTTAATTTCATTATTAAAGTTGTTTTTATTCAAATTGAGTTTTAATGTCCGATTTATCAAACAATTAAATGCCGCCATTTTGTGTTGATAATGGTTTATAAAATTTTTACAATTATTATGATCGTATGTTTTTGAAAAATTTTGTAAAAATTAACTTATTGTTTTTAAAAGAATCTATCGTTGTAAAAAAGTAATTATCGATATATAACAAAGAATTCAAAAAATATTGTTTCTTGTATCTTTCTTATCGTAGTAATTGTAAAAATTTTATAAACAATTGACCTAATTATATAGTATAAAAAACAGTGTATAAAAAACTGAGTAAGTGTCACCTTAAATTATTGTATTATATAATGAAAAAGATAATTGTAGCGTGGGTACTGAGGATGGCTATATAGCCGAAACCGGTCTACCGAAATATCAATCAAATACCTTGGAAAGAACTAGTATTTTTACTTATTTGGAAAACCAATTCATTATATTACAACTACCAACGAATGGACTAAAACACCCTTACAGAATTTCTATCAAGTTTTGTCCAATTCACTTCTTCCCTTTGCTTCCAAGATACTTCTGAAATTTCCCAGCTTCTATTTGGACTCGCAGTCCCACTCCTCGAGACGCCACTGTTCTTGTTATTCTAACAATCCACTTTTAAATTGAGTCATCTCTGTTGAACTGTTTCATTTGTATGGTTTTTAATTTACATTTTACGGTCTCTGCGTGTGATTAGGATTTCAAAATTAAACCACTCCAGACAGGATGTATATATTTGGAAATACTTGTGTGAGCCCAAAAAATGATCCTTGTTTGGATCTCACTTACGTGGTAATACACGAATTAGAGGTGTTTGTTTATCATTATCTAGTGATTTTGACGATCAACCCTATATAAATGCCAGTTACAAGATAATTAACGAACCAGATGCGGCGATTATCTAACTCTGCCCTTCAGGTTGTTGTGACAATTTCCGATGATTGTGTGGCTCTACTGTTTTCATCTAACTTGATAAGGGTGTAATTCACGAACTAGATGTGTCAACTTGGGAAATTTTTAGATAATCTGAGCACGGATTCGATTTAAAATTCCAAATTTTGTTTGATAAGTCAGTTTCGTTCGAATTCTCTTACGTTTATCTATTTTTAAAACACAATAATGAAATATTTATTTGACATTTCACCAATAGTTGAAGAATTTATTAAAAGAAGAACATACCTACTTTTCTAACAATTTCGAATTTAATTTGAATCAATGTAAAATTTGCGATTTAATTATTGTAGATTCGTTATTAGCGATCAATTTATTTGTCCATTGTTGATCAATTTGAATTTATTTGTTTATTTAATTGTTAATTACAGAGTTTCTAGGCTTTTGGTGAAGATATTTAAGTTGTGACTTTTGTAGGTAGCTTGTTGTCGTCAGTAAACAGAAGGGATTATTTTTTCCCCCGCAACAACGATTTCATTTCTTATTATTTATCAATAATTCATAAACATAGGCGGAAAATTTTAATTTTTCAATCGGTCCGTAAAATAGTCACTTTTGCCATATAATGGAGAAAAAGGCATTTCACCTGTAATCGAACCGTAAATATTGTACGGATACGATAAAATTAAAAAATTTAAATTTAAAAAATCAATCATAGAGAATTCAACAGAACCCATGGCCTCTTTTCGTCGTCTTTTCGTAGAAAATTAATAATAAACGAAAACAATAACACGGTCATAATTGATATTGTTTAAAGGTAACGATTTCGTTTCGTTTGATGTATTTTTACAGGCAAATTGAAAATGTATACCGCTCGAATATTGGCAGTTGTAAATTTGTCTTTAATAACTATAATTATGCAGAAATTTACCACATTAACTTGTCCAAAGTTGCTTTGTCTATTTTTTTCCATCCTGTTTAGACTCCTCTCAAGTCTTTCATTTATACTTTGTGCGCTTTATATAAAGTTATGAACCCCGACCTGCATGTATCATTTACATACAGTTTTTTTTCGCCTGTGCCTGTGACATAATCAAGTCGTTTCGGAGAAGACCCCAAAATGCATTTTTAAAATATTCAAGACTTTCTTGTTTATCATCATCATCATCATTACCATCATCACAATTTTTATTATCAGTATTGGAAGATATTTAGTTTTGTGTTAATTTTTGTTCATTACCAATGAGCCTATTTGGGAATGTTGTTGTAGTTTATCTCCCGTGCGAGTTGCGAAAAATTATAAAACTTCATTTAAAAAATTGCATATCGACATTGTATATTTGGCATCGTGAAAATTGGCAATTGATTATCTCTTATTTTTTTTAGTTCGGTTTAATCAGATAAAGGTAGATTTAAATCGCCGATATTCATTTGACCTTTCAATGATTATATCTCAATTGTACAGTTTTACTCGTGTTTCACAAGAATTTTCTTGATTCAACTACGATTTCAAGATATTTTTAATAAAATTTAGCCACCAAATCACAAAAAGGCGGGGAGATAAAGGATATAATGGTTCTAAGTTGTTCTACTTCTTTAAAATTATCGATCCTTCTGGGTACTATAGGTTAGCAAAAAGGTAACAATTTAATTGCCTCACGAGTTGAATTTTTGACTTTAATACAAAATTAGAAATAAATAATCATTTTTTTAATAGATTGCGGAAGTACTAAATAATGAGTCTCAGTTAAATTTAGGTTAATTTGAAAACCAAATTTTTAAGCATTACCGAAAAGTTTTTACACTATCATCAGTTTTTAACGAACTTTGTTACTAAATTGCAATCTATTCTGAATTCTAAATGATTATTTTCTATATTTTCAACAAATAGTAATAAGGAGGAGACTATCTTCACTTATAATGAAGCCTCGCAAATTTTGCATAGAATTTCATCGTTAAATCGTGAAGTAGAAGCCATTATAACACTTTTAATTGCTTTTAAGATAAATTTCCAAATTTCTGGTTTGATTTTTTATTCAAATTCTTGATTTTTTAGATAAAATATGCCAGTTGAGGTGAGACAATTTAGCGACCTCTCGAATTAAATTCTTGACCAATTCTAAAATAATTATATTAATTTGTTGGAACTCCATTAAGTTTGTGTGTTAATAGTTAAATGCAAATATTATATTCTTCTTAAATTCAATTTTTATTATATTTACACCAGACTGGTTTCGACCTAAATGGTCATCATCAGTGGTTTACTGTAAGATGAGGTACATAAATACAAATTTTGTACATATTACAAACAACTTACTTCAGTTTTGTGAAACGAAATACAATATACAAATTTTAATATCAATGTTAAAATCCAACTGTTTATATTTAATCGAATCGAAATATTAAAAACAATAAAGTTCGCGAACTATCGAGAATTTCTTTATCATCAAATTACTGTAAATGATGAATTTTTTTAATTAAAGTTCAATTTAATGAGAATTTACTATTATTTACCTGAGTTATTTAAGTGTGTTATCGAATATACAATTTTTATTTTTAATTTTAGAAATTATTATTAATGACGCTAGTTTTATATCAAAGACACGTTTTCCTAATAATAATAGGGTTATATCCGCTTTTCTTGTTATCTTTTGTAGAATTTTGCGATGTTAAATGAGGCATGCGTCTAGTATTGGCGGGTATTTTAATTGTACTTGGTCATTCAAAATCGTGATGTTTTTCTTTTTGTGTTTTTTAAATTCTAAATATTCCAATAATTCCAGTCAATGTCCTTTTCTTTCTTGATGAACTAGTTTTACATTATTTTTCATCTTACTAAAATGACCGGTTTCCATAATATGTTGATAAAATTTAGAATTTTCTCTTGTTTTATGTTTTCTTATGCGATCTTTCAATTTTCTTCCGGTTTTTCCTATGTATGTTGCTTCACAACTATCACATTTTATAGAATATACTCCATTCTTATCCATATAATCTGTTTCTATTTCATTTGTTCTTAAATACTTCCCGATTGTGTTTTGTTGCTTAAATGCTGGTTTTGTGCCATGTTTTATGAAGAATTTGTCCAAATTTGTCATTATATCATTATATTCGAATGTTTTGTATCTATAATTTGTTGTGTTGTCTTCTTTGTAGTATAAAGGGTCAAGTTTCTTCCTAATTCTTTTTGCGATATTATGTATGGTTTTTTATTGGAAAATTATTCATTCTGGCTATTTGTTCTATTATATATTTTTCTCCTTTGAAGTGTTCTTCTGTCATTGGTATAGTGTATAATCTTCTGATATAATATTGAAAACTTGCATTTGAATTTATTTTGACTCAAAGGATAATTTGCGTTTTAAATAATTGTAAATTCGTTATTAGCGATCAATATATTTATCCAATGCTGTTCTATTTGAATTAAATTGTTTATTTAATTGTTAATAACAGAGTTTCTCGGCTTATGGTGGAGATATTAAAGGTGTGACTTTTGTTGGTAGCTTGTTGTCGTCTCTAAACTGAATGGATTATTTTTTCTTCCGCAGCAACGATTTCATTTCTTATTATTTACTTATAATTCATAATAATAGGCGGAAAATTTTAATTTTTTCAATCGGTCCCTAAAATAGTCGCTTTTGCCATATAATGGCGATAAAGGCATTTCAAAAATTGTTGATTGCCTCTTAGATTTTTCCCGTACCTGTGATCGAACCGTAAATATTGTATGGATACGATTAAATAAAAAAAATAAAATTTTAAAAATCTATCATAGAAAATTCAATAGAACCTATGGCTTCCTTTTGTCATCTTTTCGTAGAAAATCAATAATAAACGAAAACAATAACACCGTTATAATTGATACTGTTTAAAGGTAACGATTTCGTTTCGTTTGATGAATTTTTACAGGCAAATTGAAAAAGTATACCGCTCGAATACTGGCGGTTGTAAATTTGTCCTTAATAACTATAATTATGCAAAAATTCACCACATTAACTTGTCCTAGGTAGCTTTTTCAATTTTTTTCCATCCTGTATAAACACCTCTCAAGTCTTTCATTTATACTTCGTGCGCTTTATATAAAGTAATGAACCCTGACATGCTTGTATCATTTACATTCAGTTTTTTTTCGCCTGTGCCAGTGACAAAATCAAGTCGTTTCGGAGAAGACCCAAAAATGCATTTTTAAAATATTCAAGACTTTCTTGTTTATCTTCATCATCATCATCATTACCATCATAACAATTTTTATTATCAGTATTGGAGGAAATTTAGTTTGGTGTTGATTTTTATTGTTTCATTACCTATTAGCCTAATTGGGAATGTTGTTTTTTATCTCCCGTGCGAGTTGCGAAAAATTATAACAACTTCATTTAGAAAATAGCATATCGACATTGTATATTAGGCAACGTAAAAATTCACAATTGATTATCTCTTTTAGCTTTTAGTTTGGTTTAATCAGATAACGATAGATTCAAATCGCCGATATTCATTTGCCCTTTAAATGATTATATCTCAATTTTACAGTTTTACTCGTGTTTCACAAGAATTTTCTTGATTCAACTAC
>JAJEOX010000073.1:0-70135 GCA_020740385.1 Mylabris phalerata | reverse complement strand
CCACTAATAATTATTGATTTGCTTTAAATTTAATTCATACTGTATATTTTTGTGATTGCAATTCAGCATGCTTATCAAGAAGATTTCTTAAACAAAGGGAATTTTTTTAATATTAATAAATGAACAATGCAGGTATTCATTACCTATAAATTATATATACATTCTTTTATTTGAAAATTGTTAGAAAAATATATACATATATGTCAATGTTGTTGTTCATCCAACTATGCCAATTAAAATAGACTTGGTGTGCCCTTCCTGTAAGGGTGAAAGTGATGAAAGGGGTGAACAGTGTCATTGGTACCTTTAGCAAAAACTTGTAAATAAGGAAGGGTACAAACATTTAAAGTGGCAAGGTGCAGCACCTGGGGACGACGACGACGACGACGACAACACCGATTAATAATTGGTGAATTTTTCAATTATTAAGTCTTATTATTATTATTAATTATTTAGACTTTTTTCAAATTTGAGTTTGAAAATCACATGCTACTGATCTTCTTAAAAGTCAGGTCAGGCTAGGCTAGGCTAATTTGACAACGTAAATTTTGTTTGTTGACAACAATAAAAACAACTTTTTTCAAATTTGCCGCCGTTTCCGCTGTTTACAGGGCTACAAATTGACATTAGTTACTAGAATTTTAGGTTGGCATGAAATCTGGGGGAATTTAGTTGTATAGATTTTAGGTTGGCATGAAATCTGGGGGAATTTACTTGCATAGATTATTAAGTTGGCAGAAAGTCTGGGGGAAATTACTTTTCTAGATTTTAAGTTGGTCGATTTGAAAATTCAAATCTCCCGCGCCGTGACGTCACAGGTTTGACATGATATCAGGGAATTTACTTGTATAGACTTTAGGGTTGGCAGAAAGTCTGGGGGAATTTACTTTTCTAGATTTTAAGTTGGTCGATTTGAAATTTCAAATCTCCCGCGCCTGGGGACGTCAGTTCCCGATGTCAATTGGCGGGAGAATTTGAAAATTGGCTCCGACTTTCTGGTCCAGAACATACATATTTATACTACTGTAGCCCATTTTACACCTAAAATGGTGGCAATTCAGTTGAATCGTGTCAAGACCTGTTACAATAAACCAATTTATATTGGTTTTACAGTATTGGAATTATCAAAATGGTTGATGTACGATTTTCATTATGAATACATGAAACCAAAATACAACGATAAATTACTATTAAACTATATAGATACGGATTCACTTATTTATACCATCAAAACTGATGATTTCTACAATGATATTAGGGATGATATAGATATTTATTTCGATACATCTGAGTATGCAAAAGAGAATCCATACAATTTACCATTGAAAAATAAAAAAAATTGTTGGATTTATGAAAGATGAAAATAATGGTAAAATAGTGAGAGAATTTATTGGTTTAAAATCGAAAATGTATTCAATTGACGTTATTGATGGTAAATTGATCAAGAAAGCTAAAGGTGTAAAGAAAACAGTTATTAACGGTTTCAATTTAGATGACTATCGAGACTGTCTGTATAAAAAGAAGATTTTTTATGGTAACATGTCCACATTTAGATCCGTCCTTCACAATATCTATACACAAAATTTGAACAAGATTGCTCTTAGTCATTTTGATGATAAAAGACATATTAGAGAAGATGGTATATCAACATTTGCCTGGGGACATTACCACATAGAAGAATAATTCAATAAATATTACACTGTATAAATTAAAATTTTAGTAGATTAACTTTAATTTATTTCTATAATTATTTTTATCTCAATTACACGTTTTTGTTGTTGTTGCTGATGTTGTTGTTGCTGATGTTGTTGTTGCTGATGTTGTTGTTGTTGTTGTTGCTGTTGTTGTTGTTGTTGCTGTTGCTGCTGTTGTTGTTGCTGCTGTTCTTGTTGTTGTTGTTGTTGCTTCTGTTGTTGTTGGTATTGTTGTTGTTCTTGTACCCATAATTGTACTCTCTTTTGCTTTTGTTGTAGTTGATGTTGTCGTTCTTGTTGCCGTTGCTGTTGTCGTTGCTGTTTTTGTTGTTGTTGTCGTTGTTGGTCTCGTTCCCGTAAACATTCCAGGATTCTTTGTTGCTGTTGTCGATCTAGTTGTTGTTTACAATAATTTGAAATTAATGTAAATATGTATAAGTTATAAATTAATACTTACATTGTTCTTCTTTCTGAAAATGCTCAAATTGATGTTCTATCAAATAATTGAATTGATCCTCGGTGATCTCTTCACCTTCGAAAACTGTTTTATGATATTTAATTAAAAATTAATTATAAATTAAATGTATGTTGTAAATGAATATGTACTTACTCATAATTTCTCTTGAATTCATTTTTATTCACCAATTAATATTCACCAATTGAAATTCACCAATTAAATTAGGTACTTGACGATACACTGATTTACTTTAAGACTGGTTGATCTTATACATATATTATTGTGATTGCAATTCAGCATTCTTATTAAGAAGATTTCTTATAGAAAGGATCCATTGTTACAAAATCTTTTATTTGAAAATTGTTAGAAAAGTATATGCATCTATGATTTTCTTATTATTTGAAAAATGATGTATTCTTAATGGTTGACTTTGTTATATTTTTATATTAAAAAATATTATTCGAATTATAAATTAATAGAGAGATCTGTACTTTGTGTCTGTATGAAAGTCATCGAAAAGAGATATTACAGCAGAAATACACCAAATTTCCACTAATAATTATTGATTTGCTTTAAATTTAATTCATACTGTATATTTTTGTGATTGCAATTCAGCATGCTTATCAAGAAGATTTCTTAAACAAAGGAAATTTTTTTAATATTAATAAATGAAACAATGCAGGTATTCATTACCTATAAATTATATATACATTCTTTTATTTGAAAATTGTTAGAAAAATATATACATATATTGTCAATGTTGTTGTTCATCCAACTATGCCAATTAAAGTAGACTTTGTGTGCCCTTCCTGTAAGGGTGAAAGTGATGAAAGGGGTGAACAGTGTCATTGGTGCCTTTATCAAAAACTTGTAAATAAGGAAGGGTACAAACATTTAAAGTGGCAAGGTGCAGCACCTGGGGACGACGACGACGACGACGACAACACCGATTAATAATTGGTGAATTTTTCAATTATTAAGTCTTATTATTATTATTATTATTTAGACTTTTTTCAAATTTGTTTGAAAATCACATGCTACTGATCTTCTTAAAAGTCAGGTCAGGCTAGGCTAGGCTAATTTGACAACGTAAATTTTGTTTGTTGACAACAATAAAAACAACTTTTTTCAAATTTGCCGCCGTTTCCGCTGTTTACAGGGCTACAAATTGACATTAGTTACTAGAATTTTAGGTTGGCATGAAATCTGGGGGAATTTAGTTGTATAGATTTTAGGTTGGCATGAAATCTGGGGGAATTTACTTGCATAGATTTTAAGTTGGCAGAAAGTCTGGGGGAATTTACTTTTCTAGATTTTAAGTTGGTCGATTTGAAAATTCAAATCTCCCGCGCCGTGACGTCACAGGTTGACATGATATCTGGGGAATTTACTTGTATAGACTTTAGGTTGGCAGAAAGTCTGGGGAATTTACTTTTCTAGATTTTAAGTTGGTCGATTTGAAATTTCAAATCTCCCGCGCCGTGACGTCACTTCCCGATGTCAATTGGCGGGAGAATTTGAAAATTGGCTCCGACTTCCTGGTCCAGAACATACATATTTATACTACTAACGGCGGGTGTAACTGTGGCTGTCTTATTACATCGAGTCTTCTGAGAATTTAACAGTTTAATCTAAAGTGCACGGGCCACACTCTAGCCTGAAAACCCTATTTAGAATCATGTTGTCCAATTGTAATCTGAAACTATGTATTCAAAAGACGACATGGGATTTTACGGACTCAAATGAATTTTGATTCGTAGAACTTCGTGAGACCACACAAAGTTGAAATAATTTCGTAGCATCGGGTAAACGGCGAGAGTAACGATTACTCTGATATTACATCTAGTCTTTTGAGGTTTTTACTGTTTATTCTAGAGAGGACGGTCCACACTCTAGCCTGAAAACCTTATTTAGAATGATGTTGTACAATTGCAATTTGAAACTGTGGATTCGAACAACCTCGTGAGATTTTAGGATGTAAAATAAATCTTAATTCGTCAAACTTCGTAAAAGCCCTCAGAGTTGAATTGATTTCGTTGCATCGGGTAATCGGCGGGAGTAACCATGTCTACCTTATTACATCGAGCCTTCGGAGAAGGTAACTGATTAATATACAATGTACGAGCCACACTCGAGCCCGAAAACCGTATTTTGAATCATGTTGTTCAACAATAATTTAGAACCATGTATACAAAAGGCGTCGTGAGACTTTACGAAGTAAAATAAGTTTTAATTCGTAGAAGTGCGTGAGACCAAACAACGTTAAATTTATTTCGTTGCATCGGGTAAACGGCGGAAGTAACTATGGCTCTCATATAATATCGAGTCTTTTGGGATTTTTACTGTTTAGTCAAGAGTGTAGGAGCATCATTCCAGCCTAAAAACCTAATTAGGATCATTTTTTCAATTGGAATTTGAAACAATGGATTCAAAGGACGTCGTGAGATTTTACGAAGTAAAATAATTTTCTATTATTAGACCTTCGTAAGACAACAAAAAGTTGAATCAAATTTGTTGCATCGGGTAAACGGCGGGTGTAACAATAGCTGTCTTATTACATCGAGTCTTCTGAGAATTTAACAGTTTAATCTAAAGTGCACGTGCCACACTCTAGCCTGAAAACCCTATTTTGAATCACGTTGTCCAATTGTAATCTGAAACTATGTATTCAAAGGACGCCTTGGGATTTTACGGACTCAAATAAATTTTGATTCGTAGAACTTCGTGAGACCACACAAAGTTGAAATAATATCGTTGCATCGGGCTTACGGCGAGAGTAACGATTACTCTGATATTACATCTACTCTTTTGAGATTCTCACTGTTTATTCTAGAGAGTACGGGCCACACTCTAGCCTGAAAACCTTATTTAGAATCAAGTTGTTCAATTGTAATTTGAAACAACGGATTTAAAGGACGTCGTGAGATTCTACAAAGTAAAATAATTTTCAATTACTAGACCCTCGTAAGACAACACAAAGTTGAATAAAATTTGTTGCATCGGGTAAACGGCGGGTGTAACAATGGCTGTCTTATTACATCGAGTCTTCTGAGAATTTAACAGTTTAAGCTAAAGTGCACGAGCCATACTCTAGCCTGAAAACCCTATTTTGAATCATGCTGTTCAATTGTAATCTGAAACTATGTATTCAAAAGACGCCAAGGGATTTTACGGACTCAAATAAATTTTGATTCGTAGAACTTCGTGAGACCACACAACGTTTAAATTTTTTCGTTGCATCGGGTAAACGGCGAGAGTAACGATTGCTCTGATATTACATAAAGTCTTTTGAGATTTTTACTGTTTATTCTAGAGTGTAAGGGCCACACTCCAGCCTAAAAACCATATTTAGAAGGATGTTGTACAATTGCAATTTGAAACTGTGGATTCGAACAACGTCGTGAGATTTTAGGATGTAAAATAAATTTTAATTCTTCAAACTTCGTAAAAGCACTCAGAGTTGAATTAATTTCGTCGCATCGGGTAATCGGCGGGAGTAACAATGGCTACCTTATTACATCGAGCCTTCGGAGAAGGTAACTGATTAATATACAATGTACGAGCCACACTCGAGCCCGAAAACCGTATTTTGAATCATGTTGTTCAACTATAATTTGGAACCATGGATTCAAAAGACGTCGTGAGATTTCACAAAGTAAAATAAGTTTTAATTCGTAGAAGTGCGTGAGACCAAACAACGTTGAATTTATTTCGTTGCATCGGGTAAACAACGGGAGTAACTATGGCTCTCATATAACATCGAGTCTTTTGGGATTTTTACTGTTTAGTCAAGAGTGTAGGAGCATCATTCCAGCCTAAAAACCTAATTAGGATCATTTTTTCAATTGGAATTTGAAACAATGGATTCAAAGGACGTCGTGAGATTTTACGAAGTAAAATAATTTTCTATTATTAGACCTTCGTAAGACAACAAAAAGTTGAATCAAATTT
This sequence comes from Mylabris phalerata, assembly GCA_020740385.1. Classification (NCBI taxonomy): domain Eukaryota; kingdom Metazoa; phylum Arthropoda; class Insecta; order Coleoptera; family Meloidae; genus Mylabris; species Mylabris phalerata. The sequence continues at coordinate 64,033 of JAJEOX010000073.1, read as the reverse complement.
GTTGCATCGGGTAAACGGCGGGTGTAACAATAGCTGTCTTATTACATCGAGTCTTCTGAGAATTTAACAGTTTAATCTAAAGTGCACGTGCCACACTCTAGCCTGAAAACCCTATTTTGAATCACGTTGTCCAATTGTAATCTGAAACTATGTATTCAAAGGACGCCTTGGGATTTTACGGACTCAAATAAATTTTGATTCGTAGAACTTCGTGAGACCACACAAAGTTGAAATAATTTCGTTGCATCGGGCTTACGGCGAGAGTAACTATTACTCTGATATTACATCTAGTCTTTTGAGATTCTCACTGTTTATTCTAGAGTGTACGGGCCACACTCTAGCCTGAAAACCTTATTTAGAATCATGTTGTTCAATTGTAATTTGAAACAATGGATTCAAAGGACGTCGTGAGATTTTACAAAGTAAAATAATTTTCAATTACTAGAACTTCGTAAGACAACACAAAGTTGAATAAAATTTGTTGCATCGGGTAAACGGCGGGTGTAACAATGGCTGTCTTATTACATCGAGTCTTCTGAGAATTTAACAGTTTAATCTAAAGTGCACGGGCCATACTCTAGCCTGAAAACCCTATTTTGAATCATGCTGTTCAATTGTAATCTGAAACTATGTATTCAAAAGACGCCAAGGGATTTTACGGACTCAAATAAATTTTGATTCGTAGAACTTCGTGAGACCACACAACGTTTAAATTTTTTCGTTGCATCGGGTAAACGGCGAGAGTAACGATTGCTCTGATATTACATAAAGTCTTTTGAGATTTTTACTGTTTATTCTAGAGTGTACGGGCCACACTCCAGCCTAAAAACCATATTTAGAAGGATGTTGTACAATTGCAATTTGAAACTGTGGATTCGAACAACGTCGTGAGATTTTAGGATGTAAAATAAATTTTAATTCTTCAAACTTCGTAAAAGCACTCAGAGTTGAATTAATTTCGTCGCATCGGGTAATCGGCGGGAGTAACAATGGCTACCTTATTACATCGAGCCTTCGGAGAAGGTAACTGATTAATATACAATGTACGAGCCACACTCGAGCCCGAAAACCGTATTTTGAATCATGTTGTTCAACTATAATTTGGAACCATGGATTCAAAAGACGTCGTGAGATTTCACAAAGTAAAATAAGTTTTAATTCGTAGAAGTGCGTGAGACCAAACAACGTTGAATTTATTTCGTTGCATCGGGTAAACAACGGGAGTAACTATGGCTCTCATATAACATCGAGTCTTTTGGGATATTTACTGTTTAGTCAAGAGTGTAGGAGCATCTCTCTAGCCTAAAAACCCTTATTTGGATCATGTTTTCAATTGTAATTTGAAACAATGGATTCAAAGGACGTCGTGAGATTTTACGAAGTAAAGTAATTTTAATTCGTAGAACTTCGTAAGACCATTCAAAGTTGAATTAATTTCGTTGCATCGGGTAAACGGCGGGAGTAACGATGGCAGTCTTTTTACAACGAGTCTTCTGAGAAGTTAACTGTTTAATCTAAATCGTACGGGCCACACTCTGACCTGAAAACCCTATTTTGAATCATGTTGCCCAATTGTAATCAGAAACTATGTATTCAATGGACGCCATGGGATTTTACGGACACAAATAAATTTTGATTCGTAGAACTTTGTGAGACTACACAAAGTTGAAATAATTTCGTTGCTTCGGGTAAACGGCGGGAGTAACGATGGCTGTCTTATTACATCGAGTCTTCTGGGAAGTTAACTGTTTAATCTAAAGTGTACGAGCCACACTCTAGCCTGAAAACCCTATTTTGTATGATGTTGTCCAACAGTAATCTGAAACTATGTATTCAAAGGACGCCATGGGATTTTACGGACTCAAATAAATTTTGAATCGTAGAACTTACTGTTTATTCTAGAGTGTACGGGCCACACACTAGCCTGAAAACATTATTTAGAATATTGTTGTTCAATTGCAATTTGAAAGTGTGGATTCGAATGAAATGGTGAGATTTTACGAAAGAAAATAAATTTTGATTCGTAGAACTTCGTGAGACTACACAAAGTTGAAATAATTTCGTTGCCTCGGGTAAACGGCGGGAGTAACGATGGCAGTCTTTTTACAACGAGTCTTCTGAGAAGTTAACTGTTTAATCTAAATCGTACGGGCCACACTCTGACCTGAAAACCCTATTTTGAATCATGTTGCCCAATTGTAATCTGAAACTATGTATTCAAAGGACGCCATGGGATTTTACAGACTCAAATAAATTTTGATTCGTAGAACTTCGTGAGATCACACAAAGTTGAAATAATTTCGTTGCATTGGGTAAACGGCGGGAGTAACGATTACTCTGATATTACATCTAGTCTTTTGAGATTCTTACTGTTTATTCTAGAGTGTACGGGCCACACTCTATCCTGAAAACCTTATTTTAGAATCATGTTGTTCAATTGCAATTTGAAACTGTGTATTCGAATGAAATGGTGAGATTTTACGAAAGAAAATAAATTTTGATTCGTTGCACTTCGTGAGACTACACAAATTTGAATAAATTTCGTTGCCTCGGGTAAACGGCGGTAGTAACGATGGCTCTCATATAACATCGAGTCTTTTGTGATATTTGCCGTTTATTCAAGAGTGTAGGGGCATCACTCCAGCCTAAAAACCTTATTTGGATCATGTTTTCCATTGTAATTTGAAAAAATGGATTCAAAGGCCGTCGTGAGATTTTACGAAATAAAATAATTTTATTCGTAGAACTTCGTAAGACCACTCAAAGTTGAGCAAATTCCGTTGCATCGGGTAAACGGCGGGAGTAACGATGGCTGGCTAATTACATCGAGTCTTCTGAGAAGTTAACTGTTTAATCTAAAGTGTACGAGCCACACTCTAGCCTGAAAACCCTATTTTGAATCATGTTGTCCAATTGTAATCTGAAACTATGTATTCTATGGACGCCATGGGATTTTACGGACTCAAATTAATTTTGATTCGTAGAACTTCGTGAGACCACACAAAGTTGAAATAATTTCGTTGCATCGGGTAAACGGCGAGAGTAACGATTACTCTGATATTACATCTAGTCTTTTGAGGTTTTTACTGTTTATTCTAGAGAGGACGGGCCACACTCTAGCCTGAAAACCTTATTTAGAATGATGTTGTACAATTGCAATTTGAAACTGTGGATTCGAACAACGTCGTGAGATTTTAGGATGTAAAATAAATCTTAATTCATCAAACTTCGTAAAAGCACTCAGAGTTGAATTGATTTCGTTGCATCGGGTAATCGGCGGGAGTAACCATGTCTACCTTATTACATCGAGCCTTCGGAGAAGGCAACTGATTAATATACAATGTACGAGCCACACTCGAGCCCGAAAACCGTATTTTGAATCATGTTGTTCAACAATAATTTCGAACCATGGATTCAAAAGACGTCGTGAGATTTTACGAAGGAAAATAACTTTTAATTCGTAGAAGTGCGTGAGACCAAACAACGTTGAATTTATTTCGTTGCATCGGGTAAACGGCGGAAGTAACTATGGCTCTCATATAACATCGAGTCTTTTAGGATTTTTACTGTTTAGTCAAGAGTGTAGGGGCATCACTCCAGCCTAAAAACCTTATTAGGATCATTTTTAACTTCCCCGACCGGAGGGTAGGGAAGTTATTAGTTTCGGACCAAAATTTCGAATTCGAGATTTCATCAGATCTTTACGTTTTGAGGTCCCCTGAACACGTTTTTGAAGTTTTTAGCTTGATGTCCGTGTGTGTGTGTGTGTGTGTGTGTGTGTGTGTGTGTGTGTGTGTGTGTGTGAGTCTGTCGGTTCTCCAACGATTACTCAAAAACGGATTAACCGATTGAGTTCAAATTTGGCCAGCACAAACTATTTGGTGCCGCTCGAGTTGATTAGTTTTTGGTGCCAATCGGACCACGGGGGTGGAAGGGGGAGGGGGTTGATTGAAAAAAAAATTCAAGATAACATATTAATTTGATATCATCAATCGAAAGGGCATGTGCTTTTATGTCCGAAATAATATCTCTCATGTGCGATGTTCTTTTCTTTTATTAAATAAGGGCCACAAAATTGGTAAAATAGTGTAGTCAAACCAATTCAAAGTTGCCGCCTTCTATAAGGGATCGGTTGCCATAGAAAATTCAATTGCGAAATTTTGAAATGACAGTTCTGTGGTTCAGTCAAAAATTCGCAATTGAATCGTGTATCGAGTTTATAAGAAAGTTGAAACTGAAAAGTGTGTGTGGAATCACCGATCAATCAACAGAGTTTTAGTTGACGAGGTGCTGGTTCCTCATTGAATTTTTCAGTGGTGGTGAGATAGCCACGGCTCTTGATTCCGATTTTGATTTTTATAGTAAGTTAGTTTTTTTTTTAAATTCGACTCTTGCATTAATTGTCGACTTCTGATACTTGTCTTTAATATATTTTTCTAATTCATGATTATCTATCCGGAATGTGTCGGGGAAGTTATTAGGCCGGTTCTTAGATTCGGCCCCTTTCAAATTTTTTCAATTGTAATTTGAAACAATGGATTCAAAGGACGTCGTGAGATTTTACGAAGTAAAATAATTTTCAATTATTAGACCTTCGTAAGACAACACAAAGTTGAATTAAATTTGTTGCATCGGGTAAACGGCGGGAGTAACAATGGCTGTCTTATTACATCGAGTCTTCTGAGAATTTAACTGTTTAATCTAAAGTGCACGGGCCACACTCTAGCCTGAAAACCCTATTTTGAATCATGTTGTCCAATTGTAATCTGAAACTATGTATTCAAAGGACGCCATGGGATTTTACGGACTCAAATAAATTTTGATTCGTAGAACTTCGTGAGACCACACAAAGTTGAAATAATTTCGTTGCATCGGGTAAACGGCGAGAGTAACGATTACTCTGATATTACATCTAGTCTTTTGAGATATTTACTGTTTATTCTAGAGTGTACGGGCCACACTCTAGCCTGAAAACCTTATTTGAATCATGTTGTTCAATTGTAATTTGAAACAATGGATTCAAAGGACGTCGTGAGATTTTACGAAGTAAAATAATTTTAATTCGTAGAACTTCGTAAGACAACTCAAAGTTGAATTAAATTCGTTGCATCGGGTAAACGGCGGGAGTAACGATGGCTGTCTTATTACATCGAGTCTTCTGAGAAGTTAACTGTTTAATCTAAAGTGTACGAGCCACACTCTAGCCTGAAAACCCTATTTTGAATCATGTTGTCCAATTGTAATCTGAAACTATGTATTCAAAGGACGCCATGGGATTTTACGGACTCAAATAAATTTTGATTCGTAGAACTTCGTGAGACCACACAAAGTTGAAATAATTTCGTTGCATCGGGTAAACGGCGAGAGTAACGATTACTCTGATATTACATCTAGTCTTTTGAGATTTTACTGTTTATTCTAGAGTGTACGGGCCACACTCTAGCCTGAAAACCTTATTTAGAATGATGTTGTATAATTGCAATTTGAAACTGTGGATTCGAACAACGTCGTGAGATTTTAGGATGTAAAATAAATCTTAATTCGTCAAACTTCGTAAAAGCACTCAGAGTTGAATTAATTTCGTTGCATCGGGTAATCGGCGGGAATAACGATGGCTACCTTTTTACATTGAGCCTTCTGAGAATGTAACTGATTAATATACAATGTACGGGCCACACTCGAGCCCGAAAACCGTATTTTGAATCATGTTGTTCAACTGTAATTTGGAACCATGGATTCAAAAGACGTCGTGAGATTTTACGAAGTAAAATAAGTTTTAATTCGTAGAAGTGCGTGAGACCAAACCACGTTGAATTTATTTCGTTGCATCGGGTAAACGGCGGGAGTAACAATGGCTGTCTTATTACATCGAGTCTTCTGAGAATTTAACAGTTTAATCTAAAGTGCACGGGCCACACTCTAGCCTGAAAACCCTATTTTGAATCATGTTGTCCAATTGTAATCTGAAACTATGTATTCAAAGGACGCCATGGGATTTTACGGACTCAAATAAATTTTGATTCGTAGAACTTCGTGAGACCACACAAAGTTGAAATAATTTCGTTGCATCGGGTAAACGGCGAGAGTAACGATTACTCTGATATTACATCTAGTCTTTTGAGATTTTTACTGTTTATTCTAGAGTGTACGGGCCACACTCTAGCCTGAAAACCTTATTTAGAATGATGTTGTACAATTGCAATTTGAAACTGTGGATTCGAACAACGTCGTGAGATTTTAGGATGTAAAATAAATCTTAATTCGTCAAACTTCGTAAGAACACTCAGAGTTGAATAATTTCGTTGCATCGGGTAATCGGCGGAAATAACGAAGGCTACCTTATTACATCGAGCCTTCTGAGAAGGTAACTGATTAATATACAATGTACGGGCCACACTCGAGCCCGAAAACCGTATTTTGAATCATGTTGTTCAACTGTAATTTGGAACCATGGATTCAAAAGACGTCGTGAGATTTTACGAAGTAAAATAAGTTTTAATTCGTAGAAGTGCGTGAGACCAAACAACGTTGAATTTATTTCGTTGCATCGGGTAAACGGCGGGAGTAACGATGGCTCTCATTTAACATCGAGTCTTTTGGGATATTTACTGTTTAGTCAAGAGTGTAGGGGCATCACTCCAGCCTAAAAACCTTATTTGGATCATGTTATCAATTGTAATTTGAAACAATGGATTCAAAGGACGTCGTGAGATTTTACGAAGTAAAATAATTTTAATTCGTAGAACTTCGTAAGACCACTCAAAGTTGAATTAATTTCGTTGCATCGGGTAAACGGCGGGAGTAACGATGGCTGTCTTATTACATCGAGTCTTCTGAGAATTTAACTGTTTAATCTAAAGTGTACGGGCCACACTCTAGCCTGAAAACCCTATTTTGAATCATGTTGTCCAATTGTAATCTGAAACTATGTATTCAAAGGACGCCATGGGATTTTACGGACTCAAATAAATTTTGATTCGTAGAACTTCGTGAGACCACACAAAGTTGAAATAATTTCGTTGCATCGGGTAAACGGCGAGAGTAACGATTACTCTGATATTACATCTAGTCTTTTGAGATTCTTACTGTTTATTCTAGAGTGTACGGGCCACACTCTAGCCTGAAAACCTTATTTAGAATCATGTTGTTCAATTGTAATTTGAAACAATGGATTCAAAGGACGTCGTGAGATTTTACAAAGTAAAATAATTTTCAATTATTAGACCTTCGTAAGACAACACAAAGTTGAATAAAATTTGTTGCATCGGGTAAACGGCGGGAGTAACAATGGCTGTCTTATTACATCGAGTCTTCTGAGAATTTAACAGTTTAATCTAAAGTGCACGGGCCACACTCTAGCCTGAAAACATTATTTAGAATGATGTTGTACAATTGCAATTTGAAACTGTGGATTCGAACAACGTCGTGAGATTTTAGGATGTAAAATAAATCTTAATTCGTCAAACTTCGTAAGAACACTCAGAGTTGAATTAATTTCGTTGCATCGGGTAATCGGCGGAGATAACGATGGCTACCTTATTACATCGAGCCTTCTGAGAAGGTAACTGATTAATATACAATGTACGGGCCACACTCGAGCCCGAAAACCGTATTTTGAATCATGTTGTTCAACTGTAATTTGGAACCATGGATTCAAAAGACGTCGTGAGATTTTACGAAGTAAAATAAGTTTTAATTCGTAGAAGTTCGTGAGACCAAACAACGTTGAATTTATTTCGTTGCATCGGGTAAACGGCGGGAGTAACGATGGCTCTCATATAACATCGAGTCTTTTGGGATTTTTACTGTTTAGTCAAGAGTGTAGGGGCATCACTCTAGCCTAAAAACCTTATTTGGATCATGTTTTCAATTGTAATTTGAAACAATGGATTCAAAGGACGTCGTGAGATTTTACGAAGTAAAATAATTTTAATTCGTAGAACTTCGTAAGACCACTCAAAGTTGAATTAATTTCGTTGCATCGGGTAAACGGCGGGAGTAACGATGGCTGTCTTATTACATCGAGTCTTCTGAGAAGTTAACTGTTTAATCTAAAGTGTACGAGCCACACTCTAGCCTGAAAACCCTATTTTGAATCATGTTGTCCAATTGTAATCTGAAACTATGTATTCAAAGGACGCCATGGGATTTTACGGACTCAAATAAATTTTGATTCGTAGAACTTCGTGAGACCACACAAAGTTGAAATAATTTCGTTGCATCGGGTAAACGGCGAGAGTAACGATTACTCTGATATTACATCTAGTCTTTTGAGATTCTTACTGTTTATTCTAGAGTGTACGGGCCACACTCTAGCCTGAAAACCTTATTTAGAATGATGTTGTACAATTGCAATTTGAAACTGTGGATTCGAATGAAATCGTGAGATTTTACGAAAGAAAATAAATTTTGATTCGTAGAACTTCGTGAGACCACACAAAGTTGAATTAATTTCGTTGCATCGGGTAAACGGCGGGAGTAACGATGGCTCTTATATTACATCGAGTCTTTTGAGATATTTACTGTTTAGTCTAGAGTGTACGGGCCACACTCCAGCCTGAAAACCTTATTTGGATCATGTTTTCAATTGTAATTTGAAACAATGGATTCAAAGGACGTCGTGAGATTTTACGAAGTAAAATAATTTTAATTCGTAGAACTTCGTAAGACCACTCAAAGTTGAATTAATTTCGTTGCATCGGGTAAACGGCGGGAGTAACGATGGCTGTCTTATTACATCGAGTCTTCTGAGAATTTAACTGTTTAATCTAAAGTGTACGAGCCACACTCTAGCCTGAAAACCCTATTTTGAATCATGTTGTCCAATTGTAATCTGAAACTATGTATTCAAAGGACGCCATGGGATTTTACGGACTCAAATAAATTTTGATTCGTAGAACTTCGTGAGACCACACAAAGTTGAAATAATTTCGTTGCATCGGGTAAACGGCGAGAGTAACGATTACTCTGATATTACATCTAGTCTTTTGAGATTTTTACTGTTTATTCTAGAGTGTACGGGCCACACTCTAGCCTGAAAACCTTATTTAGAATGATGTTGTACAATTGCAATTTGAAACTGTGGATTCGAACAACGTCGTGAGATTTTAGGATGTAAAATAAATCTTAATTCGTCAAACTTCGTAAAAGCACTCAGAGTTGAATTAATTTCGTTGCATCGGGTAATCGGCGGGAATAACGAAGGCTACCTTATTACATCGAGCCTTCTGAGAAGGTAACTGATTAATATACAATGTACGGGCCACACTCGAGCCCGAAAACCGTATTTTGAATCATGTTGTTCAACTGTAATTTGGAACCATGGATTCAAAAGACGTCGTGAGATTTTACGAAGTAAAATAAGTTTTAATTCGTAGAAGTGCGTGAGACCAAACAACGTTGAATTTATTTCGTTGCATCGGGTAAACGGCGGGAGTAACGATGGCTCTCATTTAACATCGAGTCTTTTGAGATATTTACTGTTTAGTCAAGAGTGTAGGGGCATCACTCCAGCCTAAAAACCTTATTTGGATCATGTTTTCAATTGTAATTTGAAACAATGGATTCAAAGGACGTCGTGAGATTTTACGAAGTAAAATAATTTTAATTCGTAGAACTTCGTAAGACCACTCAAAGTTGAATTAATTTCGTTGCATCGGGTAAACGGCGGGAGTAACGATGGCTGTCTTATTACATCGAGTCTTCTGAGAATTTAACTGTTTAATCTAAAGTGTACGGGCCACACTCTAGCCTGAAAACCCTATTTTGAATCATGTTGTCCAATTGTAATCTGAAACTATGTATTCAAAGGACGCCATGGGATTTTACGGACTCAAATAAATTTTGATTCGTAGAACTTCGTGAGACCACACAAAGTTGAAATAATTTCGTTGCATCGGGTAAACGGCGAGAGTAACGATTACTCTGATATTACATCTAGTCTTTTGAGATTCTTACTGTTTATTCTAGAGTGTACGGGCCACACTCTAGCCTGAAAACCTTATTTAGAATCATGTTGTTCAATTGTAATTTGAAACAATGGATTCAAAGGACGTCGTGAGATTTTACAAAGTAAAATAATTTTCAATTATTAGACCTTCGTAAGACAACACAAAGTTGAATAAAATTTGTTGCATCGGGTAAACGGCGGGAGTAACGATGGCTGTCTTATTACATCGAGTCTTCTGAGAATTTAACAGTTTAATCTAAAGTGTACGGGCCACACTCTAGCCTGAAAACCTTATTTAGAATCATGTTGTACAATTGTAATTTGAAACTGTGGATTCGAACAACGTCGTGAGATTTTAGGATGTAAAATAAATCTTAATTCGTCAAACTTCGTAAGAGCACTCAGAGTTGAATTAATTTCGTTGCATCGGGTAAACGGCGGGAGTAACGATGGCTACTCTTTACATCGAGTCTTCTGAGAAGGTAACTGTTTAATATACAGTGTACGGGCCACACTCGAGCCCGAAAACCGTATTTTGAATCATGTTGTTCAATTGTAATTTGAAACAATGGATTCAAAGGACGTCGTGAGATTTTACGAAGTAAAATAAGTTTTAATTCGTAGAACTTCGTGAGACAACACAAAGTTGAATTTATTTCGTTGCATCGGGTAAACGGCGGGAGTAACGATGGCTGTCATTTTACATCGAGTCTTCTGAGAATTTAACTGTTTAATCTAAAGTGTACGGGCCACACTCTAGCCTGAAAACCCTATTTTGAATCATGTTGTCCAATTGTAATCTGAAACTATGTATTCAAAGGACGCCATGGGATTTTACGGACTCAAATAAATTTTGATTCGTAGAACTTCGTGAGACCACACAAAGTTGAAATAATTTCGTTGCATCGGGTAAACGGCGAGAGTAACGATTACTCTGATATTACATCTAGTCTTTTGAGATTTTTACTGTTTATTCTAGAGTGTACGGGCCACACTCTAGCCTGAAAACCTTATTTAGAATGATGTTGTACAATTGCAATTTGAAACTGTGGATTCGAACAACGTCGTGAGATTTTAGGATGTAAAATAAATCTTAATTCGTCAAACTTCGTAAAAGCACTCAGAGTTGAATTAATTTCGTTGCATCGGGTAATCGGCGGGAATAACGATGGCTACCTTATTACATCGAGCCTTCTGAGAATGTAACTGATTAATATACAATGTACGGGCCACACTCGAGCCCGAAAACCGTATTTTGAATCATGTTGTTCAACTGTAATTTGGAACCATGGATTCAAAAGACGTCGTGAGATTTTACGAAGTAAAATAAGTTTTAATTCGTAGAAGTGCGTGAGACCAAACAACGTTGAATTAAATTTCGTTGCATCGGGTAAACGGCGGGAGTAACAATGGCTGTCTTATTACATCGAGTCTTCTGAGAATTTAACAGTTTAATCTAAAGTGCACGGGCCACACTCTAGCCTGAAAACCCTATTTTGAATCATGTTGTCCAATTGTAATCTGAAACTATGTATTCAAAGGACGCCATGGGATTTTACGGACTCAAATAAATTTTGATTCGTAGAACTTCGTGAGACCACACAAAGTTGAAATAATTTCGTTGCATCGGGTAAACGGCGAGAGTAACGATTACTCTGATATTACATCTAGTCTTTTGAGATTTTTACTGTTTATTCTAGAGTGTACGGGCCACACTCTAGCCTGAAAACCTTATTTAGAATGATGTTGTACAATTGCAATTTGAAACTGTGGATTCGAACAACGTCGTGAGATTTTAGGATGTAAAATAAATCTTAATTCGTCAAACTTCGTAAAAGCACTCAGAGTTGAATTAATTTCGTTGCATCGGGTAATCGGCGGGAGTAACGATGGCTACCTTATTACATCGAGCCTTCTGAGAAGGTAACTGATTAATATACAATGTACGGGCCACACTCGAGCCCGAAAACCGTATTTTGAATCATGTTGTTCAACTGTAATTTGGAACCATGGATTCAAAAGACGTCGTGAGATTTTACGAAGTAAAATAAGTTTTAATTCGTAGAAGTGCGTGAGACCAAACAACGTTGAATTTATTTCGTTGCATCGGGTAAACGGCGGGAGTAACGATGGCTCTCATATAACATCGAGTCTTTTGGGATATTTACTGTTTAGTCAAGAGTGTAGGGGCATCACTCCAGCCTAAAAACCTTATTTGGATCATGTTTTCAATTGTAATTTGAAACAATGGATTCAAAGGACGTCGTGAGATTTTACGAAGTAAAATAATTTTAATTCGTAGAACTTCGTAAGACCACTCAAAGTTGAATTAATTTCGTTGCATCGGGTAAACGGCGGGAGTAACGATGGCTGTCTTATTACATCGAGTCTTCTGAGAATTTAACTGTTTAATCTAAAGTGTACGGGCCACACTCTAGCCTGAAAACCCTATTTTGAATCATGTTGTCCAATTGTAATCTGAAACTATGTATTCAAAGGACGCCATGGGATTTTACGGACTCAAATAAATTTTGATTCGTAGAACTTCGTGAGACCACACAAAGTTGAAATAATTTCGTTGCATCGGGTAAACGGCGAGAGTAACGATTACTCTGATATTACATCTAGTCTTTTGAGATTTTTACTGTTTATTCTAGAGTGTACGGGCCACACTCTAGCCTGAAAACCTTATTTAGAATCATGTTGTTCAATTGTAATTTGAAACAATGGATTCAAAGGACGTCGTGAGATTTTACAAAGTAAAATAATTTTCAATTATTAGACTTCGTAAGACAACACAAAGTTGAATAAAATTTCGTTGCATCGGGTAAACGGCGGAGTAACAATGGCTGTCTTATTACATCGAGTCTTCTGAGAATTTAACAGTTTAATCTAAAGTGTACGGGCCACACTCTAGCCTGAAAACCTTATTTAGAATCATGTTGTACAATTGTAATTTGAAACTGTGGATTCGAACAACGTCGTGAGATTTTAGGATGTAAAATAAATCTTAATTCGTCAAACTTCGTGAGACCACTCAGAGTTGAATTAATTTCGTTGCATCGGGTAAACGGCGGAGATAACGATGGCTACCTTATTACATCGAGTCTTCTGAGAAGGTAACTGATTAATATACAATGTACGGGCCACACTCGAGCCCGAAAACCGTATTTTGAATCATGTTGTTCAATTGTAATTTGAAACAATGGATTCAAAAGACGTCGTGAGATTTTACGAAGTAAAATAATTTTAATTCGTAGAACTTCGTAAGACCACTCAAAGTTGAATTAATTTCGTTGCATCGGGTAAACGGCGGGAGTAACGATGGCTGTCTTATTACATCGAGTCTTCTGAGAAGTTAACTGTTTAATCTAAAGTGTACGAGCCACACTCTAGCCTGAAAACCCTATTTTGAATCATGTTGTCCAATTGTAATCTGAAACTATGTATTCAAAGGACGCCATGGGATTTTACGGACTCAAATAAATTTTGATTCGTAGAACTTCGTGAGACCACACAAAGTTGAAATAATTTCGTTGCATCGGGTAAACGGCGAGAGTAACGATTACTCTGATATTACATCTAGTCTTTTGAGATTCTTACTGTTTATTCTAGAGTGTACGGGCCACACTCTAGCCTGAAAACCTTATTTAGAATCATGTTGTTCAATTGTAATTTGAAACAATGGATTCAAAGGACGTCGTGAGATTTTACAAAGTAAAATAATTTTCAATTATTAGACCTTCGTAAGACAACACAAAGTTGAATAAAATTTGTTGCATCGGGTAAACGGCGGGAGTAACAATGGCTGTCTTATTACATCGAGTCTTCTGAGAATTTAACAGTTTAATCTAAAGTGCACGGCCACACTCTAGCCTGAAAACCCTATTTTGAATCATGTTGTCCAATTGTAATCTGAAACTATGTATTCAAAGGACGCCATGGGATTTTACGGACTCAAATAAATTTTGATTCGTAGAACTTCGTGAGACCACACAAAGTTGAAATAATTTCGTTGCATCGGGTAAACGGCGAGAGTAACGATTACTCTGATATTACATCTAGTCTTTTGAGATTTTTACTGTTTATTCTAGAGTGTACGGGCCACACTCTATCCTGAAAACCTTATTTAGAATGATGTTGTACAATTGCAATTTGAAACTGTGGATTCGAACAACGTCGTGAGATTTTAGGATGTAAAATAAATCTTAATTCGTCAAACTTCGTAAAAGCACTCAGAGTTGAATTAATTTCGTTGCATCGGGTAATCGGCGGGAATAACGATGGCTACCTTATTACATCGAGCCTTCTGAGAAGGTAACTGATTAATATACAATGTACGGGCCACACTCGAGCCCGAAAACCGTATTTTGAATCATGTTGTTCAACTGTAATTTGGAACCATGGATTCAAAAGACGTCGTGAGATTTTACGAAGTAAAATAAGTTTTAATTCGTAGAAGTGCGTGAGACCAAACAACGTTGAATTTATTTCGTTGCATCGGGTAAACGGCGGGAGTAACGATGGCTGTCTTATTACATCGAGTCTTCTGAGAATTTAACTGTTTAATCTAAAGTGCACGGGCCACACTCTAGCCTGAAAACCTATTTTGAATCATGTTGTCCAATTGTAATCTGAAACTATGTATTCAAAGGACGCCATGGGATTTTACGGACTCAAATAAATTTTGATTCGTAGAACTTCGTGAGACCACACAAAGTTGAAATAATTTCGTTGCATCGGGTAAACGGCGAGAGTAACGATTACTCTGATATTACATCTAGTCTTTTGAGATTTTTACTGTTTATTCTAGAGTGTACGGGCCACACTCTAGCCTGAAAACCTTATTTTGAATCATGTTGTCCAATTGTAATTTGAAACTATGGATTCAAAGGACGTCGTGAGATTTTACGGACTCAAATAAATTTTGATTCGTAGAACTTCGTGAGACCACACAAAGTTGAAATAATTTCGTTGCATCGGGTAAACGGCGAGAGTAACGATTACTCTGATATTACATCGAGTCTTTTGAGATTGTAACTGTTTATTCTAGAGTGTACGGGCCACACTCTAGCCTGAAAACCTTATTTTGAATCATGTTGTTCAATTGTAATTTGAAACAATGGATTCAAAGGACGTCGTGAGATTTTACGAAGTAAAATAATTTTAATTCGTAGAACTTCGTGAGACAAACAAAGTTGAATTAATTTCGTTGCATCGGGTAAACGGCGGGAGTAACGATGGCTGTCTTATTACATCGAGTCTTCTGAGATTTTTACTGTTAATCTAAGAGTGTACGGGCCACACTCTAGCCTGAAAACCTTATTGAATCATGTTGTTCAATTGTAATTTGAAACTATGGATTCAAAGGACGTCGTGAGATTTTACGAAGTAAAATAATTTTAATTCGTAGAACTTCGTGAGACCACACAAAGTTGAAATAATTTCGTTGCATCGGGTAAACGGCGAGAGTAACGATTACTGTCTTATTACATCGAGTCTTTTGAGATTTTAACTGTTTATTCTAAAGTGTACGGGCCACACTCTAGCCTGAAAACCTTATTTTGAATCATGTTGTTCAATTGTAATTTGAAACTATGTATTCAAAGGACGTCGTGAGATTTTACGAAGTAAAATAAATTTTGATTCGTAGAACTTCGTGAGACCACACAAAGTTGAAATAATTTCGTTGCATCGGGTAAACGGCGAGAGTAACGATTACTCTCTTATTACATCGAGTCTTTTGAGATTTTAACTGTTTATTCTAGAGTGTACGGGCCACACTCTAGCCTGAAAACCTTATTTTGAATCATGTTGTTCAATTGTAATTTGAAACAAGTGGATTCAAAGGACGTCGTGAGATTTTAGGATGTAAAATAAATTTTAATTCGTCAAACTTCGTAAGACCACTCAAAGTTGAATTAATTTCGTTGCATCGGGTAAACGGCGGGAGTAACGATGGCTGTCTTATTACATCGAGTCTTCTGAGAATTTAACTGTTTAATCTAAAGTGTACGGGCCACACTCTAGCCTGAAAACCCTATTTTGAATCATGTTGTTCAATTGTAATTTGAAACTATGTATTCAAAGGACGTCGTGAGATTTTACGAAGTAAAATAAATTTTAATTCGTAGAACTTCGTGAGACCACACAAAGTTGAAATAATTTCGTTGCATCGGGTAAACGGCGAGAGTAACGATTACTCTGATATTACATCTAGTCTTTTGAGATTTTTACTGTTTATTCTAGAGTGTACGGGCCACACTCTAGCCTGAAAACCTTATTTAGATCATGTTTTCAATTGTAATTTGAAACAATGGATTCAAAGGACGTCGTGAGATTTTACGAAGTAAAATAATTTTAATTCGTAGAACTTCGTAAGACCACTCAAAGTTGAATTAATTTCGTTGCATCGGGTAAACGGCGGGAGTAACGATGGCTGTCTTATTACATCGAGTCTTCTGAGAAGTTAACTGTTTAATCTAAAGTGTACGGGCCACACTCTAGCCTGAAAACCCTATTTTGAATCATGTTGTCCAATTGTAATCTGAAACTATGTATTCAAAGGACGCCATGGGATTTTACGGACTCAAATAAATTTTGATTCGTAGAACTTCGTGAGACCACACAAAGTTGAAATAATTTCGTTGCATCGGGTAAACGGCGAGAGTAACGATTACTCTGATATTATACATCTAGTCTTTTGAGATTCTTACTGTTTATTCTAGAGTGTACGGGCCACACTCTAGCCTGAAAACCTTATTTAGAATCATGTTGTTCAATTGTAATTTGAAACAATGGATTCAAAGGACGTCGTGAGATTTTACAAAGTAAAATAATTTTCAATTATTAGACCTTCGTAAGACAACACAAAGTTGAATTAAATTTGTTGCATCGGGTAAACGGCGGGAGTAACAATGGCTGTCTTATTACATCGAGTCTTCTGAGAATTTAACAGTTTAATCTAAAGTGCACGGGCCACACTCTAGCCTGAAAACCCTATTTTGAATCATGTTGTCCAATTGTAATCTGAAACTATGTATTCAAAGGACGCCATGGGATTTTACGGACTCAAATAAATTTTGATTCGTAGAACTTCGTGAGACCACACAAAGTTGAAATAATTTCGTTGCATCGGGTAAACGGCGAGAGTAACGATTACTCTGATATTACATCTAGTCTTTTGAGATTTTTACTGTTTATTCTAGAGTGTACGGGCCACACTCTAGCCTGAAAACCTTATTTAGAATGATGTTGTACAATTGCAATTTGAAACTGTGGATTCGAACAACGTCGTGAGATTTTAGGATGTAAAATAAATCTTAATTCGTCAAACTTCGTAAAAGCACTCAGAGTTGAATTAATTTCGTTGCATCGGGTAATCGGCGGAAATAACGATGGCTACCTTATTACATCGAGCCTTCTGAGAAGGTAACTGATTAATATACAATGTACGGGCCACACTCGAGCCCGAAAACCGTATTTTGAATCATGTTGTTCAACTGTAATTTGAAACAATGGATTCAAAGGACGTCGTGAGATTTTACGAAGTAAAATAATTTTAATTCGTAGAACTTCGTAAGACCACTCAAAGTTGAATTAATTTCGTTGCATCGGGTAAACCGGCGGGAGTAACGATGGCTGTCTTATTACATCGAGTCTTCTGAGAAGTTAACTGTTTAATCTAAAGTGTACGGGCCACACTCTAGCCTGAAAACCCTATTTTGAATCATGTTGTCCAATTGTAATCTGAAACTATGTATTCAAAGGACGCCATGGGATTTTACGGACTCAAATAAATTTTGATTCGTAGAACTTCGTGAGACCACACAAAGTTGAAATAATTTCGTTGCATCGGGTAAACGGCGAGAGTAACGATTACTCTGATATTACATCTAGTCTTTTGAGATTCTTACTGTTTATTCTAGAGTGTACGGGCCACACTCTAGCCTGAAAACCTTATTTAGAATCATGTTGTTCAATTGTAATTTGAAACAATGGATTCAAAGGACGTCGTGAGATTTTACAAAGTAAAATAATTTTAATTATTAGACCTTCGTAAGACAACACAAAGTTGAATTAAATTTGTTGCATCGGGTAAACGGCGGGAGTAACAATGGCTGTCTTATTACATCGAGTCTTCTGAGAATTTAACAGTTTAATCTAAAGTGCACGGGCCACACTCTAGCCTGAAAACCCTATTTTGAATCATGTTGTCCAATTGTAATCTGAAACTATGTATTCAAAGGACGCCATGGGATTTTACGGACTCAAATAAATTTTGATTCGTAGAACTTCGTGAGACCACACAAAGTTGAAATAATTTCGTTGCATCGGGTAAACGGCGAGAGTAACGATTACTCTGATATTACATCTAGTCTTTTGAGATTTTACTGTTTATTCTAGAGTGTACGGGCCACACTCTAGCCTGAAAACCTTATTTAGAATCATGTTGTTCAATTGTAATTTGAAACAATGGATTCAAAGGACGTCGTGAGATTTTACAAAGTAAAATAATTTTTAATTATTAGAACTTCGTAAGACAACTCAAAGTTGAATTAAATTTGTTGCATCGGGTAAACGGCGGGAGTAACGATGGCTGTCTTATTACATCGAGTCTTCTGAGAATTTAACTGTTTAATCTAAAGTGTACGGGCCACACTCTAGCCTGAAAACCCTATTTTGAATCATGTTGTCCAATTGTAATCTGAAACTATGTATTCAAAGGACGCCATGGGATTTTACGGACTCAAATAAATTTTGATTCGTAGAACTTCGTGAGACCACACAAAGTTGAAATAATTTCGTTGCATCGGGTAAACGGCGAGAGTAACGATTACTCTGATATTACATCTAGTCTTTTGAGATTCTTACTGTTTATTCTAGAGTGTACGGGCCACACTCTAGCCTGAAAACCTTATTTAGAATCATGTTGTTCAATTGTAATTTGAAACAATGGATTCAAAGGACGTCGTGAGATTTTACAAAGTAAAATAATTTTCAATTATTAGACCTTCGTAAGACAACACAAAGTTGAATTAAATTTGTTGCATCGGGTAAACGGCGGGAGTAACAATGGCTGTCTTATTACATCGAGTCTTCTGAGAATTTAACAGTTTAATCTAAAGTGCACGGGCCACACTCTAGCCTGAAAACCCTATTTTGAATCATGTTGTCCAATTGTAATCTGAAACTATGTATTCAAAGGACGCCATGGGATTTTACGGACTCAAATAAATTTTGATTCGTAGAACTTCGTGAGACCACACAAAGTTGAAATAATTTCGTTGCATCGGGTAAACGGCGAGAGTAACGATTACTCTGATATTACATCTAGTCTTTTGAGATTTTTACTGTTTATTCTAGAGTGTACGGGCCACACTCTAGCCTGAAAACCTTATTTAGAATGATGTTGTACAATTGCAATTTGAAACTGTGGATTCGAACAACGTCGTGAGATTTTAGGATGTAAAATAAATCTTAATTCGTCAAACTTCGTAAAAGCACTCAGAGTTGAATTAATTTCGTTGCATCGGGTAATCGGCGGGAGTAACGATGGCTACCTTATTACATCGAGCCTTCTGAGAAGGTAACTGATTAATCTACAATGTACGGGCCACACTCGAGCCCGAAAACCGTATTTTGAATCATGTTGTTCAACTGTAATTTGGAACTATGGATTCAAAGGACGCCATGGGATTTTACGGACTCAAATAAATTTTGATTCGTAGAACTTCGTGAGACCACACAAAGTTGAAATAATTTCGTTGCATCGGGTAAACGGCGAGAGTAACGATTACTCTGATAACATCTAGTCTTTTGAGATTCTTACTGTTTATTCTAGAGTGTACGGGCCACACTCTAGCCTGAAAACCTTATTTAGAATCATGTTGTTCAATTGTAATTTGAAACAATGGATTCAAAGGACGTCGTGAGATTTTACAAAGTAAAATAATTTTCAATTATTAGACCTTCGTAAGACAACACAAAGTTGAATTAAATTTGTTGCATCGGGTAAACGGCGGGAGTAACAATGGCTGTCTTATTACATCGAGTCTTCTGAGAATTTAACAGTTTAATCTAAAGTGCACGGGCCACACTCTAGCCTGAAAACCCTATTTTGAATCATGTTGTCCAATTGTAATCTGAAACTATGTATTCAAAGGACGCCATGGGATTTTACGGACTCAAATAAATTTTGATTCGTAGAACTTCGTGAGACCACACAAAGTTGAAATAATTTCGTTGCATCGGGTAAACGGCGAGAGTAACGATTACTCTGATATTACATCTAGTCTTTTGAGATTTTTACTGTTTATTCTAGAGTGTACGGGCCACACTCTAGCCTGAAAACCTTATTTAGAATGATGTTGTACAATTGCAATTTGAAACTGTGGATTCGAACAACGTCGTGAGATTTTAGGATGTAAAATAAATCTTAATTCGTCAAACTTCGTAAAAGCACTCAGAGTTGAATTAATTTCGTTGCATCGGGTAATCGGCGGGAGTAACGATGGCTACCTTATTACATCGAGCCTTCTGAGAAGGTAACTGATTAATATACAATGTACGGGCCACACTCGAGCCCGAAAACCGTATTTTGAATCATGTTGTTCAACTGTAATTTGGAACCATGGATTCAAAAGACGTCGTGAGATTTTACGAAGTAAAATAAGTTTTAATTCGTAGAAGTGCGTGAGACCAAACAACGTTGAATTTATTTCGTTGCATCGGGTAAACGGCGAGAGTAACGATGGCTCTCATATAACATCGAGTCTTTTGGGATATTTACTGTTTAGTCAAGAGTGTAGGGGCATCACTCCAGCCTAAAAACCTTATTTGGATCATGTTTTCAATTGTAATTTGAAACAATGGATTCAAAGGACGTCGTGAGATTTTACGAAGTAAAATAATTTTAATTCGTAGAACTTCGTAAGACCACTCAAAGTTGAATTAATTTCGTTGCATCGGGTAAACGGCGGGAGTAACGATGGCTGTCTTATTACATCGAGTCTTCTGAGAAGTTAACTGTTTAATCTAAAGAGCCACACTCTAGCCTGAAAACCCTATTTTGAATCATGTTGTCCAATTGTAATCTGAAACTATGTATTCAAAGGACGCCATGGGATTTTACGGACTCAAATAAATTTTGATTCGTAGAACTTCGTGAGACCACACAAAGTTGAAATAATTTCGTTGCATCGGGTAAACGGCGAGAGTAACGATTACTCTGATATTACATCTAGTCTTTTGAGATTCTTACTGTTTATTCTAGAGTGTACGGGCCACACTCTAGCCTGAAAACCTTATTTAGAATCATGTTGTTCAATTGTAATTTGAAACAATGGATTCAAAGGACGTCGTGAGATTTTACAAAGTAAAATAATTTTCAATTATTAGACCTTCGTAAGACAACACAAAGTTGAATAAAATTTGTTGCATCGGGTAAACGGCGGGAGTAACAATGGCTGTCTTATTACATCGAGTCTTCTGAGAATTTAACAGTTTAATCTAAAGTGCACGGGCCACACTCTAGCCTGAAAACCCTATTTTGAATCATGTTGTCCAATTGTAATCTGAAACTATGTATTCAAAGGACGCCATGGGATTTTACGGACTCAAATAAATTTTGATTCGTAGAACTTCGTGAGACCACACAAAGTTGAAATAATTTCGTTGCATCGGGTAAACGGCGAGAGTAACGATTACTCTGATATTACATCTAGTCTTTTGAGATTTTACTGTTTATTCTAGAGTGTACGGGCCACACTCTAGCCTGAAAACCTTATTTAGAATGATGTTGTACAATTGCAATTTGAAACTGTGGATTCGAACAACGTCGTGAGATTTTAGGATGTAAAATAAATCTTAATTCGTCAAACTTCGTAAAAGCACTCAGAGTTGAATTAATTTCGTTGCATCGGGTAATCGGCGGGAGTAACGATGGCTACCTTATTACATCGAGCCTTCTGAGAAGGTAACTGATTAATATACAATGTACGGGCCACACTCGAGCCCGAAAACCGTATTTTGAATCATGTTGTTCAACTGTAATTTGGAACCATGGATTCAAAAGACGTCGTGAGATTTTACGAAGTAAAATAAGTTTTAATTCGTAGAAGTGCGTGAGACCAAACAACGTTGAATTTATTTCGTTGCATCGGGTAAACGGCGAGAGTAACGATGGCTCTCATATAACATCGAGTCTTTTGGGATATTTACTGTTTAGTCAAGAGTGTAGGGGCATCACTCTAGCCTAAAAACCTTATTTGGATCATGTTTTCAATTGTAATTTGAAACAATGGATTCAAAGGACGTCGTGAGATTTTACGAAGTAAAATAATTTTAATTCGTAGAACTTCGTAAGACCACTCAAAGTTGAATTAATTTCGTTGCATCGGGTAAACGGCGGGAGTAACGATGGCTGTCTTATTACATCGAGTCTTCTGAGAAGTTAACTGTTTAATCTAAAGAGCCACACTCTAGCCTGAAAACCCTATTTTGAATCATGTTGTCCAATTGTAATCTGAAACTATGTATTCAAAGGACGCCATGGGATTTTACGGACTCAAATAAATTTTGATTCGTAGAACTTCGTGAGACCACACAAAGTTGAAATAATTTCGTTGCATCGGGTAAACGGCGAGAGTAACGATTACTCTGATATTACATCTAGTCTTTTGAGATTCTTACTGTTTATTCTAGAGTGTACGGGCCACACTCTAGCCTGAAAACCTTATTTAGAATCATGTTGTTCAATTGTAATTTGAAACAATGGATTCAAAGGACGTCGTGAGATTTTACAAAGTAAAATAATTTTCAATTATTAGACCTTCGTAAGACAACACAAAGTTGAATAAAATTTGTTGCATCGGGTAAACGGCGGGAGTAACAATGGCTGTCTTATTACATCGAGTCTTCTGAGAATTTAACAGTTTAATCTAAAGTGCACGGGCCACACTCTAGCCTGAAAACCCTATTTTGAATCATGTTGTCCAATTGTAATCTGAAACTATGTATTCAAAGGACGCCATGGGATTTTACGGACTCAAATAAATTTTGATTCGTAGAACTTCGTGAGACCACACAAAGTTGAAATAATTTCGTTGCATCGGGTAAACGGCGAGAGTAACGATTACTCTGATATTACATCTAGTCTTTTGAGATTTTTACTGTTTATTCTAGAGTGTACGGGCCACACTCTAGCCTGAAAACCTTATTTAGAATGATGTTGTACAATTGCAATTTGAAACTGTGGATTCGAACAACGTCGTGAGATTTTAGGATGTAAAATAAATCTTAATTCGTCAAACTTCGTAAAAGCACTCAGAGTTGAATTAATTTCGTTGCATCGGGTAATCGGCGGGAATAACGATGGCTACCTTATTACATCGAGCCTTCTGAGAAGGTAACTGATTAATATACAATGTACGGGCCACACTCGAGCCCGAAAACCGTATTTTGAATCATGTTGTTCAACTGTAATTTGAAACAATGGATTCAAAGGACGTCGTGAGATTTTACGAAGTAAAATAATTTTAATTCGTAGAACTTCGTAAGACCACTCAAAGTTGAATTAATTTCGTTGCATCGGGTAAACGGCGGGAGTAACGATGGCTGTCTTATTACATCGAGTCTTCTGAGAAGTTAACTGTTTAATCTAAAGTGTACGAGCCACACTCTAGCCTGAAAACCCTATTTTGAATCATGTTGTCCAATTGTAATCTGAAACTATGTATTCAAAGGACGCCATGGGATTTTACGGACTCAAATAAATTTTGATTCGTAGAACTTCGTGAGACCACACAAAGTTGAAATAATTTCGTTGCATCGGGTAAACGGCGAGAGTAACGATTACTCTGATATTACATCTAGTCTTTTGAGATTCTTACTGTTTATTCTAGAGTGTACGGGCCACACTCTAGCCTGAAAACCTTATTTAGAATCATGTTGTTCAATTGTAATTTGAAACAATGGATTCAAAGGACGTCGTGAGATTTTACAAAGTAAAATAATTTTCAATTATTAGACCTTCGTAAGACAACACAAAGTTGAATAAAATTTGTTGCATCGGGTAAACGGCGGGAGTAACAATGGCTGTCTTATTACATCGAGTCTTCTGAGAATTTAACAGTTTAATCTAAAGTGCACGGGCCACACTCTAGCCTGAAAACCCTATTTTGAATCATGTTGTCCAATTGTAATCTGAAACTATGTATTCAAAGGACGCCATGGGATTTTACGGACTCAAATAAATTTTGATTCGTAGAACTTCGTGAGACCACACAAAGTTGAAATAATTTCGTTGCATCGGGTAAACGGCGAGAGTAACGATTACTCTGATATTACATCTAGTCTTTTGAGATTTTTACTGTTTATTCTAGAGTGTACGGGCCACACTCTAGCCTGAAAACCTTATTTAGAATGATGTTGTACAATTGCAATTTGAAACTGTGGATTCGAACAACGTCGTGAGATTTTAGGATGTAAAATAAATCTTAATTCGTCAAACTTCGTAAAAGCACTCAGAGTTGAATTAATTTCGTTGCATCGGGTAATCGGCGGGAGTAACGATGGCTACCTTATTACATCGAGCCTTCTGAGAAGGTAACTGATTAATATACAATGTACGGGCCACACTCGAGCCCGAAAACCGTATTTTGAATCATGTTGTTCAACTGTAATTTGGAACCATGGATTCAAAAGACGTCGTGAGATTTTACGAAGTAAAATAAGTTTTAATTCGTAGAAGTGCGTGAGACCAAACAACGTTGAATTTATTTCGTTGCATCGGGTAAACGGCGAGAGTAACGATTACTCTGATATTACATCTAGTCTTTTGAGATTCTTACTGTTTATTCTAGAGTGTACGGGCCACACTCTAGCCTGAAAACCTTATTTAGAATCATGTTGTTCAATTGTAATTTGAAACAATGGATTCAAAGGACGTCGTGAGATTTTACAAAGTAAAATAATTTTCAATTATTAGACCTTCGTAAGACAACACAAAGTTGAATAAAATTTGTTGCATCGGGTAAACGGCGGGAGTAACAATGGCTGTCTTATTACATCGAGTCTTCTGAGAATTTAACAGTTTAATCTAAAGTGCACGGGCCACACTCTAGCCTGAAAACCCTATTTTGAATCATGTTGTCCAATTGTAATCTGAAACTATGTATTCAAAGGACGCCATGGGATTTTACGGACTCAAATAAATTTTGATTCGTAGAACTTCGTGAGACCACACAAAGTTGAAATAATTTCGTTGCATCGGGTAAACGGCGAGAGTAACGATGACTGTCTTATTACATCGAGTCTTCTGAGAAGTTAACTGTTTATTCTAGAGTGTACGGGCCACACTCTAGCCTGAAAAACCTATTTTGAATCATGTTGTCCAATTGTAATCTGAAACTATGTATTCAAAGGACGCCATGGGATTTTACGTAAGTAGTTTGAATATGCCGGTTCCCGACCGGAAGTGCCGGTGCAACAGGAAGTGACGTGTGTAGATGGTTGTCTAGCTGTCAGGGGCATGTATAGGGGGCTGCCTATATGTCGGATGTGTATAGGTGGTTTACTAACTACAAGGGGTGTGTATATGTGGTTGCATAAAGTCCTAAATGTAGCCATAAGTGGCACCCCTACCTGTAGCCCCTTAAACATGACGGGAAAATGCTATCAACCAAAATTCTATACAGTGTTGCCAACTTTAATTAGACAGATAGCGGGAAAGTTGTAGACAACAAACAAGATTGTAAACAACATATGGCGGGAAAGTTTTTAACAACAAACAAGATTAGCCTTGTTTGTTGTCGACAAGTTAACCTCAATTTGTGGTTAAATTGCGCATGCGTTACGAAAATTAGAGGGAGATTTGAAATAAAATTAAGGTTAAAATACAAATATTATTCTTCTAATTGAATTTTAATTTAAAACTTATATTACAAGTAATTAAAAAAATGGTTGCGATTCAGGGATACACGGCGCTTCTATGGCTTGTTTATCACCGATGTTAAATCTATATTGTTGAAGAGTTTTATCAATTATATTGAATTCTTCTTCCCCATCTATCTTCATTCTCATGTATTTTACTGGAAGATCTCCGAATTTCTTTTGTAAAGTTGTCGTCTTAGGAGTATAGTTTAGAGAAATTAGAATTTTATCATCGCATTTTTTAATTTCTTTTACACCATATCTGAAATATAAATTTCAATTATTTTTAAATAAAAAATTAAGAAAATACTTACTGGAAAATTTGTTTCAATACAACATACAACACTTCAATTGATAAATTCTTTTTATCTTCACTATACACAACAATAGTTGAAGGTACACTTGTTATTATGAGAATGTAACTTGGAGCGTTGAAAGACAATGAATGATAATTGGAAGACACTAGGCCTCCTTTTATACTAAAGCAGCTTATCATCAAGCTATAACGTGCTAACATCATCAGTTTCATTTCCCGGATTCTGCGGTTTCCGGTTTCCTGTTTTGATAAGAAAAAAATGATAAGGACGGAAGTTTGCGGTTTCCTGTTTCCTGTAAGAAAATGATAAGGGCGGAGGTTTGTGGTTTCCTGTTTCCTGTAAGAAAATGATAAGGACGGAAGTTTGCGGTTTCCTGTTTCCTGTAAGTAAATGATAAGGACGGAAGTTTGCGGTTTCCGGTTTCCTACTCATCAGGAACATATAAAAAGCCAGCTGCTTATCGCAACACACATAGTTCGCTGATAGCATTTCATAGTGTCACACACGCGTAAAAATGCCTAAAACACAAGTAGTGTGTAAAATTTGTTTCAAATCGTTTTCAAGAACATACAGCTTAAAACGACATATAGAACGTGTTCATTCAGTACAAGGTAAGAAAATTACTACACCTGCTAACTAGCTTCAACTAACTGTTGTTTTCCATTTTAGAATGTAACAAACCTCAGCCTGTAAAGCAAAGGTGCAACTTGTGCTCAGCATATATTCCTGCTGATAAATTGCTTTGTCATTTACGTACATTGGAACATCGATTAAAAACGGCGGAATTGTATACGCCAAAATTGAAGGTGGTTAAAAGTACCTTCCAAGGCAGAATTAAGACGTTAATCTTTGAAAATGAAGATTTAGCAAATTTAGATGTTGAAAAATTTCTAATATCTTCCAAGAATGTCGTAATTCCAGAACTTCTTCAGGAACTTATGAGACATAAATCAATTAAATTCAATATAGAACTGTTTGCTGATTATGTGAAAATGACGGAAGATACAGAAGAATATTCTGTGAAAAGTTTTAATTCGAAAATGATATCGGTTCAAAATGAAGACGAAATTGCATCGAATTATGACTTGATGATTGAGAAACTCAAAACAAAAACAACTGAGTTCCAAGAAAGAGATAGTGGTTGGGCGTTGGCCGGAATTACGCATTTGGAAATCAATATCAATAAATATCAACCGGTTAAAGGAGATAGTCAGTACATTAGGCTACCAGAAAAAATACAAAACAAGAACGCTTGTGTCAACGTTAAAAATGATGATGAATACTGCTTTAAATGGGCAATAATTTCTGCCTTATATCCTGTTGTTATTCATTCAGATTGAACAAAATCGTATAATATCGGAGATATAACAGCATCAAATATAGTTTTAAAAAATGGAATAAAACTCGAATTTGGTAACATGGAATTTCCTCTTAAACCTAAAGATATCGGTAAATTTGAGGAATTAAATCAAAATATAAGTATCAATCTATTTGGTTTGGAAAATGACGAAGTTGTTGGTCCACTATATTGCACAAAATCAGAGAAGAATGTGCATATAAATTTATTATTGATAGAAAAAGAAGAACGGAGTCACTATGTGTGGATTAAAAACATATCTAGATTGATAAGCAAACAAATCACAAGAAATGATCATCAAGTTTTCATCTGTAATTTTTGTTTGATTCATTTTCATTCGGAGAGTCAATTGATGATACATAAAGAAGAGTGCAATCGAATTGTAACTATTATGCCAACATCTGAGAATTCTATAGTAGAATTCAAAAATTATGAAAGACAATTGGAAGTGCCCTTTGTTATTTATGCAGACTCTGAATGTATACTACAAAATATCGATACATGCGCTCCAAATCCAAGTACAGCTTCAACAACAAATGTACAAGAGCACATTCCATGTGCTTTTTCTTATTTCATCAAATGTTCATTTGATGAAAATCAAAACAAATTATACGTATATGAAGGTGCAGATTGTGCTGACCATTTTGTTAAATCATTGGTGAAAGATATTCAACGTATTTATAACGAGGTGCTGATGAATCCTAAGCCGATGGTGACGACTGATAACCAAAAGAATTTTCACATGGAAACGAACATTTGTCACATTTGTAACCAAACAACAATGGATGATAAAGTGGCAGATCATTGTCACTTTACCGGTGAATACCGAGGACCTGCCCATCAAAAATGTAATCTTCAATATCGTATTCCAAAATTTGTTCCCATTCTTTTCCACAATTTCTCCGGCTATGACTGTCATTTGTTTGTAAAGTCTCTTGAAAAAGTAGAGGGTGATATTAATTTGATCCCTCAAAATAAGGAATTGTATGTGTCGTTATCGAAAAGAATTCCAGTCAATGAAACCGACACAGTTGAATTGAGGTTTTTGGATTCCTTCAGATTTATGTCGTCGAGCTTGGATAGTCTAGCCCAAAATTTATCACCGGAAGATTTCCATACAGTCAAAAAAATGTTTAGTGATCAAGAACAATTTAAACTGATTATTAGAAAGGGTGTTTTCCCGTATGAATATTTGAATTCATGGAATCGATTAAATGAGACGTCGTTACCACCAAAAGAAAAATTTATTAGTCGACTTACAGATAAGTCATGTAGTGATGAAGATTATGCGCATGCTCAGAGAGTATGGCAACAATTCAATTGTCGAAATCTTTCGGATTATATGAAATTGTATTCAATCACCGATGTCCTGTTGTTAACAGACATATTCGAGAATTTTAGAAAAGTTTGTCGAAAAATTTATAACTTGGATCCCTGTCACTACTACACTGCTCCCGGACTATCGTGGGACGCTATGTTAAAGTACACAGGAATTAAGATCGAGCTTCTAACCGACATCAATATGCACTCATTTATACGACGAGGTATAAGAGGTGGCATAACCCAGTGTTCTCATCGACATTCAGTTGCTAATAACAAGTACATGGAAAGCTATGATCGATCAAAATCAAGTACTTATTTAATGTTCTTGGATGCTAACAATTTATATGGTTGGGCCATGTCACAACCACAACCCTATGGTGGTTTCCAATAGGTCGATGACATCGAATCGATCGATATAATGAATATTCCAGAAGATTCAGAAATTGGTTACTTCTTCGAAGTTGATTTGGAGTATCCCGAACATCTACATGACGAACATAATGATCTACCGTTTTGTGCGGAGAATAAAACAACTAAAAATTCGAAATTTTGTAAATTAATCACCGATTTAACCGACAAAACTAAATATATTATTCATTACAAAAATCTACAACAATGTTCGAGACATGGTTTAAAAATCAAGAAAATCCACCGTTGTTTAGAATTCAAACAATCGTGTTGGTTAAAGAAATATATCGACTTAAATACACATCATAGAACTATCGCTAAAAATACGTTTGAAAAGAATTTCTTCAAATTATTAAACAACGCTGTTTATGGAAAAACTATGGAAAATGTAGATAAAAGGAAAGATGTAAAGATCGTTACAGAATGGGAAAGTCGAGGGAAGAGATTGGGTGCACGTGCACTGATCGCAAAACCACATTTCCACAGTGCAGCTCATTTCACGTCCAACATGGTGGCAATCCAATTGAATCGCGTCAAGACCTGTTATAATAAGCCAATTTATATTGGATTCACTGTATGAGAATTATCGAAATGGCTAATGTATAATTTCCATTATCAATACATGAAATCAAAATACAGTGATAAATTACTGTTAAATTATATGGACACTGACTCGCTTATTTACACAATTGAAACTGATGATTTTTACAGTGATATAAAAGATGATATTGACAACTATTTTGACACTTCGGAATACTCAAAAGATAATGTGTATAATATTCCATTAAAAAATAAGAAAATTGTCGGTCTAATGAAGGACGAAAACAACGGAAAAATTATGAAGGAATTTATTGAACTGAGGTCGAAGATGTACTCTATTGATGTGATCGATGGAAAATTGATTAAAAAAGCCAAGGGCGTGAAGAAGGTTGTTGTTAATAATTTAAATTTGAGTGATTATCGTGACTGTTTATATAAAAAGAAAATCTTTTATGGAACCATGGCAATTTTCAAATCTAACTTACACAACATCTATACTCAAAATTTAACCAAGGTAGCCCTTAGTCACCTCGACGATAAAAGGTATATTCGAAAAGATGGTGTATCAACGTTTGCTTGGGGTCACTATCGGATAGAGGGAGAAGAAGAAGAATTAAATTAAATACATGTGATTATTTTTGTTTTATTAAAAACTAATAAATTTATTCAACGAATAAACACGTCTTTTATTGATAATTAATTATTTTCAAGAATAACACATTCCTCTTGATCCTGTTCCTGCTCTGGTTCTTGTTGTTGTTGTTGTGGTTGATGATAACGATGTTGTTGTCTTAGAATATTCAACTCTTCACAATGAAGGGTTGTTAGCAATTCCATCGATTTTATTCGAGTCTCCAAAATTTCGATTTTAGTTTTCTGATCCATTATGTGTTGTTGATCCAACAGGTGTAAGCTAACAAAATCTTTAATTGTCTGTTCTTGCTCCAAAATTTTATAGGAAAGATGACTTAAATATCTTTCCAAATACCAAAATTGCTAAAAAAAAATCAAAAATATCAATCAATCAATTAATCAATATAGCAGAAGGTTGAAAGAGTTATAAAAAAATATATAAAATTATATAAACTTACCTAACACATACAGGGTGTTTCTTGTTGGAATTCAGTCATTTTTAGACGGTCAACTATAGCAATACTGAAGTGCGATGAGAATTTTTTCACTTTTATATAGAGAAACGGGTAGGATAACCACAGATAATTTTTACGTAAAAACACTTGAGGTATTTGGATTGGAAAAGGAATAGATAGGATAACCACAGATAAAAATTATCTGAGTTAAGAATAAAACAAAAAATTGATTTAAAAGAATATATTTTAATAAGAAACAAATTTATATTACAAATTCGTTACAAATATCCCAATTCATTAAAAATAGATGGTAAATCATTCAAATTATTATATAATTGACAAGCTGTACAATACATTTTGAAATAATGGTTATGTTGATTTAGTTCAAAATTTAACTCATGTTGACTACAAAGAATCAAATTTCTTAAATCTTCATCGTTTTGATAGAATGCTGGTAATTTTAACCAAATATTGGTGAGATGATATAAATCCATTTTCGGTAAATTGACTTTAACTAAGTTTCTAATACAGGAAACTGCATTTTCTGTGTCAACAGCATTCTTCAAAATCACTGCACTGTGCGACATAGTAGTCTAAATCACTATCACTGCTATCACTACTATACAATTTTCATATTTGATTTACTAAATTTCTCAAAGAGTTCAATCTGTTTCGTGTATAAGAACAATTACAAGTATCAGGTCCGGTAGTTGCGTCACTGTTCGACCAAACACAATCTATGAAATGTTTACCATATTCATTTAGGACCTCTTGCATATCTTCATAAGGTGAAAGCTTTTCTAATAACCTTCTTATATAGAACTTATCTCTTCTATTAACTTTATCATCCGAAAGAAGCAATTTGGCCTCGTTAATGTAGTATTTCAATCCATACATGTTACATTGAATTCACAATATTAGTGTGAAGTAAATCCACTGTCTCCTAAACAAATACTGGGTACTTTACAAAAATTTCGGCCTTATATACCATCTCCCACCACAAAATTATTATTTATCTATCCCCTCCTCTGGATCATCTTCATTTTCATTATATGTAGAAAGAGATGAGAGTAGATTCCGAATTTGTTGAAAAATACTTATATTTGGACAAGAGATTTTGAATAAGTTTAAGTTGAAAGGACTGGATCTTTCAACTTTTTTGGTTAATTCGTTAAATTCAAAGAAGCAATCATTTTTGAAAAAATAAGGAAGACCATTGGTATACCGGAAAGCACCATCAATGGCTGCCGGTACACCTGGAAACTTTTCATAAATTGTACTTGTCCGTGAAATATATATGTTTTGACACTAGAGGATGTCTTTACATCATTTATATACTCTTTCTCCCTCCATAATTAATTGAAAATATTGATTACTCGTTTATATATTTTCTTATGTAAACAATATATTATTACAGTAAATATAAATACAATTACAATTACAATTATATAAAAATAAATGAATACATGAATCATTCTTATGTAATGTCTTTCAAATCAATCCAACTATTATGAGCACTATCAAATCCTAACCACTTTACAAATAGTTTACGTCCTTTACGACGTAACACCTTTTCAATCGAATAAATACTGGGATAGTAGGTCTTTTGTAATTCCTCTTCATAGAAACACCCACTGATCGGTTGTCCATGTAAATCTTCCAATAAATAAGTCACTGGATTGGTATTATTAACTTTGATAATTTTAAACAATTCCGTTGTCCAATTTGGTGTATAACCTTTATCGAATATATGTTTCATCTTACTAATACGGACAAGGTGATTCTTTTTCAATTTTCCAGGAGTAAATTTTTTCAAATTACTATAAGATGTGCGCAGAATCTCTTGCTCGTTTTCTTTATTTACTTCGTTAGGTTTCATCTTTATTGTTCTATGTATTGTATTATTGTAGTCTTTAGTGACGTCATCAAGTATTTTTATCCAGTTATATGATGCATTTATTGTAAACAATTTATATAATCTACTCTTTAAAGTTCGAATTACACGTTCAGCAATTGAAGCTTTCTTCACACTATATGTATGATAATGATTAATTCCAAATTTTTTCATTAAAGCATCAAATTGACTATTGAAAAATTCTTTCCCTTGATCAGACTGGAGATTCTTAGGATGACGATTTTTTAGTAGTATTTTTTCCATTGCGGATGTTACGTCATTAGCAGATTCAGATTTCAATGGTTGGGTCCAAAGGAATTTTGAGAAGCAATCAATCACCACCAAAATATACTTGTATCCCTTGTTGTCTCTTGAATGTTTACTAAGATCCGCCAAGTCCATTTGCCAAAGTTCATCTAGACCTTTAATAATTGTACGACGTCGACGGAAATTCTTACGAGCCGGTCTATATATTTCATTAACAACTTGTTCTTTTGATGACATTATTTTTTATAAGCTTCTCGACATCTACCTAAACTATCACTGACTTCACCAGGTGGACATTGATGGCTTTCTCTGCTAAATAATGAATTTATTATTGATAACGGAGAATTCGATGTTGTTGCTACTGGCGTAGGTGTGATATGTTTTGTATGAGAACTTGTATGAGACTGTTCGGGTTTATCAATTCTTTCCGTTAATAAATCAATTTGTGAGGTATTACTTGACAATAGTCGTTCAAAATGTTGATATTTTTGGATCTTCTCTTTAATTACACCTTTCAATGCGTTTTTAACGTTATTCGTAGATGTATCTAATTTTTGAAGTTGTTGTAAATTGTTTTCAATTTGATCTTTAGCAACATTTATATTTGTTAGATATAATTTATTCAAATTTTCAAATTTTTCATCAACATTCCTAATCTTTTCATGAATTATTGATATTTCAGTTTGATACGATTGTGTATTTTTCAAGCTTCTATCAACTTCAGATTTCCTTTGATCATTTAATACCAGCATCGCACTTAATGGATGTTTCTTGATTTATCTTCGACTAAAAACTGTATCAAATATTCTGAAAATCTTATTAAGAAATTTAACATTAATCCAAGAAAACTCGTCCCTATGAATTCTTCTACACCATTATTATCATCATTGATTAAGTTACATAAAGACGAACATCCCATCAGACCCATTATTTCATTTTCCAAAAGTCCAACAAAAAATCTTGCAAAAATTTTTTTACAAATCACTAATTCGTTTAATATTATAACGAAATTTACTGTTAAAAATTCATTGGAATTTATCAATTCGATACAAAAATTCAACAATAGTAAAGATAAGAACAAATATTTCTATATGCTTTCATTCGATATAAAAGATCTATATACAAATATTCCAATTGACGAAATAACAAATATTATAATCGACTACGTCAAGAGTAATAATTTACTAACAACACATGAACTTAGACAATATCGATACATTTTGAACACGATAATAAATAATAACTTCTGCCAATTCGACGATAAATTCTACAAGATAAAAAAAGGACTACCTATGGGGATGCCTGCATCGAGCTTATTAGCTGATCTATTCATTAATTATTTAGAAGAAAACTTCATCATTGGCGATAAAAACCCATGGTATGGCAACATCAAGCTATGGACTAGATATGTGGACGATATCTTCTTAATATGGGACGGTGAGTTCAACAACATCGATAGACTTCATGAATATATTAATGAATTACATACAAACATAAAATTTACAGTTGAAGTTGAAGAACACAATCGTATAAATTTTTTAGATCTAACTTTATATAAAAATCAAGATGATAACATTAAGTTCGATATATACCGGAAACCTACTACTACTGATACAGTCATACCCTATGATTCACACCACCATCCTTCACATAAACTTTCAGCTTTCCATTTCATGTTCAACAGACTCCTAAATGTACCATTAGATAATTGTAAGTATCAGAAAGAATTCAATACCATCTTAAAAATCGCCAAAAACAATAAATTTCCTACACATATTATTCAAAATTTATTCCACCAAATCAAAATCAAAAAAGATCCCTTATATGTTACAGATCAACAAGATAATCTACGATACCTAAAATTCACTTATAATCGATATACAAAACATATTAGATCGTTACTTAAAAAATATGGAATAAAACCAGCATTCAAAACAAAAAACAAAATAGTGGACATTATTTCGAAAATTAATGGTGATAAAAATAATAAAAATAATAAATTTAAAGGTAGTGGAGTCTATAAACTGAAGTGCGATGATTGTGAAAAACTATATATCGGACAAACCGGAAGGAGTATTATAAAACGCGTATCTGAACATAGAACGAGAACATCATCCAGTTTTAAACAACATTTGATTGGGAGTGAACATACGAGTGTTAATAATGATAATATAACTGTTTTGCACTTTGGTGAAGAAGGTTTGAAACTCGACTTATTAGAATTTTATGAGATCTACAAACATAACAAAATTAATAATAATAACACACTGCTTAATGATCAGATGGAGTTGAGTTTCGATCCTATTTTCAAATTCTTAAAACTTCCCGCCTGAATATGAATCGGTTGAATTAACGCATGTACACGGACGATAAGATCGAAATACAAGTTTAATCTAAACTTGTCTAGAAAAGAAATTCGCCATTTTATAAAGATGTTACTCTTCAAAGAATTTAAATACACGTGTAATTTTCGCTTTCAATTAATTTGTGCTTTTGTTTCTCGAATTTTATAATCGATAAATTGAAAAATATTGTTATTATTTTTGATTGATGATATTATCAAAATCGTTGTATGTATATGTGTGGTACTTGAATGTTGTTAAATATTGACGTGAGTTAATAATTGATACAAATTTATGTAATACTAATTGATTTTATAATGAATACTTTTGTAGTATACACCTGATGATGGCTGTACAGCCGAAACCGGTAGTGTAAATTAAAGGAAGTAATTCCAATAAATACAAGGATCGAGTATATTTTAATTTATCAACTTTTAATTTTAATAATATACCTTGTATAATCGATACAAATTACTAAATATCAAAATAATAAGGTGTTTTATTTTGATAGTTACGGAAATCTCAAACCCCCAAAAGAATTAATCAACTATTTGAAATGTAGAAATATTTTATTTAATTATACCAATGTACAAAAATTCAATACATACAACTGCGGACATTTATGTTTAGAATTCTTATATAATAAAGGTGTTTGAAAATTTATTCAGTCATGTCTTTAACCTTCACGCTGAAAGGACGTAGCAGTATCTTATCTGCAGACTTTTATCCTCCAATCAATTTGATTCCCAACTGTAGTTATTCAGTAGCTCTAATTGGTTTTCATACATACAATACAATACCTAATATTGAAAAAGGACAGAATAAGTTGTACTACAAAGACAATGGTGTACACAAGGAGATAACAATTCCTACTGGTGCATATGAGATAACACACATTGAAGACTACCTACAACAACTACTCAGTCCACCTAATGTTATCGATAAATCTGAAATTATTTCATTGAAACCAAACAATAATACGTTAAAGTGCGAATTGAAGAGTAAATATGAAATAGATTTCACCAAAGACGATGGTATCGGAACGTTATTAGGATTTTCGAAACAAATTCTGACCTCAAATCAACTTCATTCATCTGATCAACCGGTGGAGATAATCAAAGTTCTATCAATTCGTATTGAATGTAATATAACAACAGGATCATTCTATAACAATCAACCATCGCACACACTTTATGAATTTGCCCCTACTGTAGATCCAGGTTATGCGATAAATGTTGAACCAAAAAATCATATATATTTGCCGATTTTGAATAAACAGTTCATTGATAATTTGACCATCAGGGTGTTAGATCAAAACGGTAATTTGGTAAATTTTCAAGGAGAAGAGCTTGTTATCAGATTAGAATTGAAAAATAATGGGGTTAGTTTTTCATAGTGGAGGGGGTGAGGGTGGTTGTAATAAAATACCTCACACTCAGACATATCCCATCAGTCAGTTGTCGTCATCATCACCGTTGACGTCATCGTCATTAACGCAAACAAGTATTCAGATCTTAAAATCTCTAGGTTACAATGTCCGAAAAACTACAGATATACAAAAAATTAAGCTTCGACGATAGTATCGAGAAAGAAGAGTACCATACATATCATCCAACAATTTCATCATTTCAAAATAATGATGAAATTGAAATCAACGTTAATCAACAGGATATCTTTATCTCATTTTGTGAATCATTCCTATATTTAACTTGTCAATTTGAGGAAGTAGGAAATGCAACCGCAACAGGTGACTGTGAATTAAGCAACAATTTAGGTTCATATCTATTCGATTCAATCACATACGAATTGGATGGGAAAGAAATTGAAAAAGTACGAGATGTAGGAACAACAACTACCATTAGAGGTTTATTGTGCTACAATCATGATGAGGAAAGGGCTTTAGAAACTGCTGGTTGGAGTCCTGATAGTGGTACAATTGTTACTTTAGCATCTGATAAAAAATCCGTTAATCTGCGAATCCCATTATCATTTCTATTTGCTTGCTTCTACGATTACAAGACAATCATAAATGGCAAACACAAGATACGTTTGGTACGCAGTCGATCTGATAACAATTGCTATCGTAGCAGTGGAACAAAAACAGCAACAGTTAGAATTCAAGATTTATGTTTAAAACTAAAACACGTGTATCCGAGTGATCACTCAAAGATATACCTTCTAGATCAATTGAATAAAAACATCCCTATACAGATTGGATTTAGAAATTGGGAATTTCTTGAACTACCCTCGTTAAGACAATCCAAAAAGGATATATGGAGCGTTAAAACAACCACCAACCTTGAACGACCAAGATATGTAATTGTAGCCTTCCAAACGGATCGCAAAGACAATCCGAAGAAGGAAATCAGTAAATTCGATCATGTTAAATTGACTAATCTTCGTGTTTGGTTAAACTCTCAGTGTTATTCATATGAAAATCAAAATTTTGATTTTGAAGAAAATGAATATACTGAAGCTTATCAGGCTTTCATCGATTTTCGTCGTAATTTTAATAACAATCATTCATCGACTCCAACAACAACCTATACAAATTTCTCACTTCGATCGATTTTCGTCATTGATTGTTCAAAACAAAACGAAGCCATTCAGTCATCAACAGTCGATGTTAAATTAGAATTTGAAAGTAGTGAGAATTTTCCTAATAAGACCAGAGCATATTGTATAATTGTACATGATAAATTATTCGAATATTATCAATTAACCGGAATTGTAAAGAATATAATTTAAAGAACTTTGTAAATGATAAGATAAAGGATGATACGTGCGAAAACCAAAAACCACTGTTACGGCGGAAACCATTTTCCGATGGAAGACATCTTACATCAAACAGATATCAAAAACCTAATTAGTTTTCAATTTTTTTCGTTTTTATTTGAGTAATAAGATAAAAGATGCGTACGAAAACCACTTTTATCGCTGTCAAGGTGAAATTCCACCTCCACTTCTCTTGAGAGGCTATCTTTTCAAGTATAAATAAGCAGAAAAATGTAGTTGTACTTACAGTCGCTGTTCTGAATTTATATTTGAACATTGTACAATTTTGATAAAGATTTTTATAATTAAATATGGATATTTATGAAGATAAAGTGTGCAGTTTGTGTCAACATAAAAAACTGGTTTACTAATGGGATCATGATGAAAGAAGGGGTGCCTTCTACGATCAACGGGATTCAGATAGTTATGGATTGCGAATCTTAGCCAATGGAATCTGCCGAAACTGTCATCAATTCTCAAAATTTTATTATATTAGAGAACGATGGATGTGTGGTAAATTAATAAGTGCCTCGTCAACAGAATCTGCATTGTCATCATCAAATTAGGTTTTAATAATTTCAACAACGTCTAATTATGTAAATTTTTAATTATTAAAGGATTATAATGAATAACTTTATAAACTATTTGATATAAATAGAAAATTCAATCAAAAGAGTGATATTTACTTTTAATCTCAAATGGAATTTCAAATCTCCCTCTAATTTTCGTAACGCATGCGCAATTTAACCACAAATTGAGGTTAACTTGCTAACAATAAACAAGGCTAATCTTGTTTGTTGTTAACAACTTTCCCGCCATATGTTGTTTACAACCTTGTTTGTTGTCTACAACTTTCCCGCCATCTGTCTAATTAAAGTTGGCAACATTGATTAGAATTTTGGTTGATAGCATTTTCTCGCCATGTTTAAAGGGCTACAGGTAGGAGCGCCACTTATGGCTACATTTAGGACTCTATGCAAACACATATACACACCCCTTGTAGTTAGACAACCACCTATACACATCCGACATATAGGCAGCCCCCTATACATGCCCCTGACAGCTAGACAACCATCTACACACGTCACTTCCTGTTGCTCCGGCACTTCCGGTCGGGAACCGGCATATTCATATTACTTACGTACTCAAATAAATTTTGATTCGTAGAACTTCGTGAGACCACACGAAGTTGAAATAATTTCGTTGCATCGGGTAAACGGCGAGAGTAACGATTACTCAGATATTACATCTAGTCTTTTGAGATTGTTACTGTTTATTCTAGAGTGTACGGGCCACACTCTAGCCTGAAAACCTTATTTAGAATCATGTTGTTCAATTGTAATTTGAAACAATGGATTCAAAGGACGTCGTGAGATTTTAATAAGTAAAATAATTTTCAATTATTAGACCTTGTTAAACAAAAAGTTGAATAAAATTTGTTGCATCGGGTAAACGGCGGGAGTAACAATGGCTGTCTTATTACATCGAGTCTTCTGAGAATTTAACAGTTTAATCTAAAGTGCACGGGCCACACTCTAGCCTGAAAACCGTATTTTGAATCATGTTGTCCAATTGTAATCTGAAACTATGTATTCAAAGGACGTCGTGAGATTTTACGAAGTAAAATAATTTTTAATTCGTAGAACTTCGTGAGACCACACAAAGTTGAAATAATTTCGTTGCATCGGGTAAACGGCGGGAGTAACGATTACTCTTATTACATCGAGTCTTTTGAGATTTTAACTGTTTATTCTGGAGTGTACGGGCCACACTCTAGCCTGAAAACCCTATTTTGAATCATGTTGTTCAATTGTAATTTGAAACAATGGATTCAAAGGACGTCGTGAGATTTTACAAAGTAAAATAATTTTCAATTATTAGACCTTCGTGAGACCACACAAAGTTGAATAAAATTTCGTTGCATCGGGTAAACGGCGGGAGTAACAATGGCTGTCTTATTACATCGAGTCTTCTGAGAATTTAACTGTTTAATCTAAAGTGTACGGGCCACACTCTAGCCTGAAAACCTATTTTGAATCATGTTGTCCAATTGTAATCTGAAACTATGTATTCAAAGGACGCCATGGGATTTTACGGACTCAAATAAATTTTGATTCGTAGAACTTCGTGAGACCACACAAAGTTGAAATAATTTCGTTGCATCGGGTAAACGGCGAGAGTAACGATTACTCTGATATTACATCTAGTCTTTTGAGATTCTTACTGTTTATTCTAGAGTGTACGGGCCACACTCTAGCCTGAAAACCTTATTTAGAATCATGTTGTTCAATTGTAATTTGAAAC
This sequence comes from Mylabris phalerata, assembly GCA_020740385.1. Taxonomy (NCBI): domain Eukaryota; kingdom Metazoa; phylum Arthropoda; class Insecta; order Coleoptera; family Meloidae; genus Mylabris; species Mylabris phalerata. The sequence goes on along the minus strand of JAJEOX010000073.1, from coordinate 23,536 downwards.
AATGGATTCAAAGGACGTCATGAGATTTTACGGACTCAAATAAATTTTGATTCGTAGAACTTCGTGAGACCACACAAAGTTGAAATAATTTCGTTGCATCGGGTAAACGGCGAGAGTAACGATTACTCTGATATTACATCTAGTCTTTTGAGATTTTTACTGTTTATTCTAGAGTGTACGGGCCACACTCTAGCCTGAAAACCTTATTTAGAATGATGTTGTACAATTGCAATTTGAAACTGTGGATTCGAACAACGTCGTGAGATTTTAGGATGTAAAATAAATCTTAATTCGTCAAACTTCGTAAAAGCACTCAGAGTTGAATTAATTTCGTTGCATCGGGTAATCGGCAGGAGTAACGATGGCTACCTTATTACATCGAGCCTTCTGAGAAGGTAACTGATTAATATACAATGTACGGGCCACACTCGAGCCCGAAAACCGTATTTTGAATCATGTTGTTCAACTGTAATTTGGAACAATGGATTCAAAGGACGTCGTGAGATTTTACGAAGTAAAATAATTTTTAATTCGTAGAACTTCGTGAGACCACACAAAGTTGAATAATTTCGTTGCATCGGGTAAACGGCGAGAGTAACGATTACTCTGATATTACATCTAGTCTTTTGAGATTCTTACTGTTTATTCAAGAGTGTACGGGCCACACTCTAGCCTGAAAACCTTATTTAGAATCATGTTGTTCAATTGTAATTTGAAACAATGGATTCAAAGGACGTCGTGAGATTTTACGAAGTAAAATAATTTTAATTCGTAGAACTTCGTAAGACCACTCAAAGTTGAATTAATTTCGTTGCATCGGGTAAACGGCGGGAGTAACGATGGCTGTCTTATTACATCGAGTCTTCTGAGAAGTTAACTGTTTAATCTAAAGTGTACGAGCCACACTCTAGCCTGAAAACCCTATTTTGAATCATGTTGTCCAATTGTAATCTGAAACTATGTATTCAAAGGACGCCATGGGATTTTACGGACTCAAATAAATTTTGATTCGTAGAACTTCGTGAGACCACACAAAGTTGAAATAATTTCGTTGCATCGGGTAAACGGCGAGAGTAACGATTACTCTGATATTACATCTAGTCTTTTGAGATTTACTGTTTATTCTAGAGTGTACGGGCCACACTCTAGCCTGAAAACCTTATTTAGAATGATGTTGTACAATTGCAATTTGAAACTGTGGATTCGAACAACGTCGTGAGATTTTAGGATGTAAAATAAATCTTAATTCGTCAAACTTCGTAAAAGCACTCAGAGTTGAATTAATTTCGTTGCATCGGGTAATCGGCGGGAGTAACGATGGCTACCTTATTACATCGAGCCTTCTGAGAAGGTAACTGATTAATATAAAGTGTACGGGCCACACTCGAGCCCGAAAACCGTATTTTGAATCATGTTGTTCAACTGTAATTTGGAACCATGGATTCAAAAGACGTCGTGAGATTTTACGAAGTAAAATAAGTTTTAATTCGTAGAAGTTCGTGAGACCAAACAACGTTGAATTTATTTCGTTGCATCGGGTAAACGGCGGGAGTAACGATGGCTCTGATATTACATCTAGTCTTTTGAGATTCTTACTGTTTATTCTAGAGTGTACGGGCCACACTCTAGCCTAAAAACCTTATTTAGAATCATGTTGTTCAATTGTAATTTGAAACAATGGATTCAAAGGACGTCGTGAGATTTTACAAAGTAAAATAATTTTCAATTATTAGACCTTCGTAAGACCACACAAAGTTGAATAAAATTTGTTGCATCGGGTAAACGGCGGGAGTAACAATGGCTGTCTTATTACATCGAGTCTTCTGAGAATTTAACAGTTTAATCTAAAGTGCACGGGCCACACTCTAGCCTGAAAACCCTATTTTGAATCATGTTGTCCAATTGTAATCTGAAACTATGTATTCAAAGGACGCCATGGGATTTTACGGACTCAAATAAATTTTGATTCGTAGAACTTCGTGAGACCACACAAAGTTGAAATAATTTCGTTGCATCGGGTAAACGGCGAGAGTAACGATTACTCTGATATTACATCTAGTCTTTTGAGATTTTTACTGTTTATTCTAGAGTGTACGGGCCACACTCTAGCCTGAAAACCTTATTTAGAATGATGTTGTACAATTGCAATTTGAAACTGTGGATTCGAACAACGTCGTGAGATTTTAGGATGTAAAATAAATCTTAATTCGTCAAACTTCGTAAAAGCACTCAGAGTTGAATTAATTTCGTTGCATCGGGTAATCGGCGGGAGTAACGATGGCTACCTTATTACATCGAGCCTTCTGAGAAGGTAACTGATTAATATACAATGTACGGGCCACACTCGAGCCCGAAAACCGTATTTTGAATCATGTTGTTCAACTGTAATTTGGAACAATGGATTCAAAGGACGTCGTGAGATTTTACGAAGTAAAATAATTTTAATTCGTAGAACTTCGTAAGACCACACAAAGTTGAATTAATTTCGTTGCATCGGGTAAACGGCGGGAGTAACGATGGCTGTCTTATTACATCGAGTCTTCTGAGAAGTTAACTGTTTAATCTAAAGTGTACGGGCCACACTCTAGCCTGAAAACCCTATTTTGAATCATGTTGTCCAATTGTAATCTGAAACTATGTATTCAAAGGACGCCATGGGATTTTACGGACTCAAATAAATTTTGATTCGTAGAACTTCGTGAGACCACACAAAGTTGAAATAATTTCGTTGCATCGGGTAAACGGCGAGAGTAACGATTACTCTGATATTACATCTAGTCTTTTGAGATTTTTACTGTTTATTCTAGAGTGTACGGGCCACACTCTAGCCTGAAAACCTTATTTAGAATGATGTTGTACAATTGCAATTTGAAACTGTGGATTCGAACAACGTCGTGAGATTTTAGGATGTAAAATAAATTTTAATTCGTCAAACTTCGTAAAAGCACTCAGAGTTGAATTAATTTCGTTGCATCGGGTAATCGGCGGGAGTAACGATGGCTACCTTATTACATCGAGCCTTGAGAAGGTAACTGATTAATATACAATGTACGGGCCACACTCGAGCCCGAAAACCGTATTTTGAATCATGTTGTTCAACTGTAATTTGGAACAATGGATTCAAAGGACGTCGTGAGATTTTACGAAGTAAAATAAGTTTTAATTCGTAGAACTTCGTAAGACCACACAAAGTTGAATTAATTTCGTTGCATCGGGTAAACGGCGGGAGTAACGATGGCTGTCTTATTACATCGAGTCTTCTGAGAATTTAACTGTTTAATCTAAAGTGTACGGGCCACACTCTAGCCTGAAAACCCTATTTTGAATCATGTTGTCCAATTGTAATCTGAAACTATGTATTCAAAGGACGCCATGGGATTTTACGGACTCAAATAAATTTTGATTCGTAGAACTTCGTGAGACCACACAAAGTTGAAATAATTTCGTTGCATCGGGTAAACGGCGAGAGTAACGATTACTCTGATATTACATCTAGTCTTTTGAGATTCTTACTGTTTATTCTAGAGTGTACGGGCCACACTCTAGCCTGAAAACCTTATTTAGAATCATGTTGTTCAATTGTAATTTGAAACAATGGATTCAAAGGAACAACGTCGTGAGATTTTACGAAGTAAAATAATTTTAATTCGTAGAACTTCGTAAGACCACTCAAAGTTGAATTAATTTCGTTGCATCGGGTAAACGGCGGGAGTAACGATGGCTGTCTTATTACATCGAGTCTTCTGAGAAGTAACTGTTTAATCTAAAGTGTACGGGCCACACTCTAGCCTGAAAACCCTATTTTGAATCATGTTGTCCAATTGTAATCTGAAACTATGTATTCAAAGGACGTCGTGAGATTTTACGGACTCAAATAAATTTTAATTCGTAGAACTTCGTGAGACCACAAAGTTGAAATAATTTCGTTGCATCGGGTAAACGGCGAGAGTAACGATTACTCTGATATTACATCTAGTCTTTTGAGATTCTTACTGTTTATTCTAGAGTGTACGGGCCACACTCTAGCCTGAAAACCTTATTTAGAATCATGTTGTTCAATTGTAATTTGAAACAATGGATTCAAAGGACGTCGTGAGATTTTACAAAGTAAAATAATTTTAATTATTAGACCTTCGTAAGACAACACAAAGTTGAATTAATTTGTTGCATCGGGTAAACGGCGGGAGTAACGATGGCTGTCTTATTACATCGAGTCTTCTGAGAATTTAACAGTTTAATCTAAAGTGTACGGGCCACACTCTAGCCTGAAAACCCTATTTTGAATCATGTTGTCCAATTGTAATCTGAAACTATGTATTCAAAGGACGCCATGGGATTTTACGGACTCAAATAAATTTTGATTCGTAGAACTTCGTGAGACCACACAAAGTTGAAATAATTTCGTTGCATCGGGTAAACGGCGAGAGTAACGATTACTCTGATATTACATCTAGTCTTTTGAGATTTTTACTGTTTATTCTAGAGTGTACGGGCCACACTCTAGCCTGAAAACCTTATTTAGAATGATGTTGTACAATTGCAATTTGAAACTGTGGATTCGAACAACGTCGTGAGATTTTAGGATGTAAAATAAATCTTAATTCGTCAAACTTCGTAAAGCACTCAGAGTTGAATTAATTTCGTTGCATCGGGTAATCGGCGGGAGTAACGATGGCTACCTTATTACATCGAGCCTTCTGAGAAGGTAACTGATTAATATACAATGTACGGGCCACACTCGAGCCCGAAAACCGTATTTTGAATCATGTTGTTCAACTGTAATTTGGAACCATGGATTCAAAAGACGTCGTGAGATTTTACGAAGTAAAATAAGTTTTAATTCGTAGAAGTGCGTGAGACCAAACAACGTTGAATTTATTTCGTTGCATCGGGTAAACGGCGGAGTAACGATGGCTCTCATATAACATCGAGTCTTTTGAGATATTTACTGTTTAGTCAAGAGTGTACGGGCATCACTCTAGCCTGAAAACCTTATTTGGAATCATGTTTTCAATTGTAATTTGAAACAATGGATTCAAAGGACGTCGTGAGATTTTACGAAGTAAAATAATTTTAATTCGTAGAACTTCGTAAGACCACTCAAAGTTGAATTAATTTCGTTGCATCGGGTAAACGGCGGGAGTAACGATGGCTCTATATTACATCGAGTCTTCTGAGAAGTTAACTGTTTAATCTAAAGTGTACGGCCACACTCTAGCCTGAAAACCTATTTTGAATCATGTTGTCCAATTGTAATCTGAAACTATGTATTCAAAGGACGCCATGGGATTTTACGGACTCAAATAAATTTTGATTCGTAGAACTTCGTGAGACCACACAAAGTTGAAATAATTTCGTTGCATCGGGTAAACGGCGAGAGTAACGATTACTCTGATATTACATCTAGTCTTTTGAGATTTTTACTGTTTATTCTAGAGTGTACGGGCCACACTCTAGCCTGAAAACCTTATTTAGAATGATGTTGTACAATTGCAATTTGAAACTGTGGATTCGAACAACGTCGTGAGATTTTAGGATGTAAAATAAATCTTAATTCGTCAAACTTCGTAAAAGCACTCAGAGTTGAATTAATTTCGTTGCATCGGGTAATCGGCGGGAGTAACGATGGCTACCTTATTACATCGAGCCTTCTGAGAAGGTAACTGATTAATATACAATGTACGGGCCACACTCGAGCCCGAAAACCGTATTTTGAATCATGTTGTTCAACTGTAATTTGGAACCATGGATTCAAAAGACGTCGTGAGATTTTACGAAGTAAAATAAGTTTTAATTCGTAGAAGTGCGTGAGACCAAACAACGTTGAATTTATTTCGTTGCATCGGGTAAACGGCGGGAGTAACGATGGCTCTCATATAACATCGAGTCTTTTGGGATATTTACTGTTTAGTCAAGAGTGTAGGGCATCACTCCAGCCTAAAAACCTTATTTGGATCATGTTTTCAATTGTAATTTGAAACAATGGATTCAAAGGACGTCGTGAGATTTTACGAAGTAAAATAATTTTAATTCGTAGAACTTCGTAAGACCACTCAAAGTTGAATTAATTTCGTTGCATCGGGTAAACGGCGGGAGTAACGATGGCTGTCTTATTACATCGAGTCTTCTGAGAAGTTAACTGTTTAATCTAAAGTGTACGAGCCACACTCTAGCCTGAAAACCCTATTTTGAATCATGTTGTCCAATTGTAATCTGAAACTATGTATTCAAAGGACGCCATGGGATTTTACGGACTCAAATAAATTTTGATTCGTAGAACTTCGTGAGACCACACAAAGTTGAAATAATTTCGTTGCATCGGGTAAACGGCGAGAGTAACGATTACTCTGATATTACATCTAGTCTTTTGAGATTCTTACTGTTTATTCTAGAGTGTACGGGCCACACTCTAGCCTGAAAACCTTATTTAGAATCATGTTGTTCAATTGTAATTTGAAACAATGGATTCAAAGGACGTCGTGAGATTTTACGAAGTAAATAATTTTAATTCGTAGAACTTCGTAAGACCACACAAAGTTGAATAATTTCGTTGCATCGGGTAAACGGCGAGAGTAACGATTACTCTGATATTACATCGAGTCTTTTGAGAATTTACTGTTTATTCTAAGTGTACGGGCCACACTCTAGCCTGAAAACCTATTTTGAATCATGTTGTCCAATTGTAATTTGAAACAATGGATTCAAAGACGTCGTGAGATTTTACGGTAAAATAAATTTTAATTCGTAGAACTTCGTAAGACCACTCAAAGTTGAATTAATTTCGTTGCATCGGGTAAACGGCGAGTAACGATTACCTTATTACATCGAGTCTTCTGAGAATTTACTGTTTAATCTAGAGTTACGGGCCACACTCTAGCCTGAAAACCCTATTTGAATCATGTTGTTCAATTGTAATTTGAAACTATGGATTCAAAAGATTTTACGGATAAAATAAATTTTAATTCGTAGAACTTCGTGAGACCACACAAAGTTGAATTAATTTCGTTGCATCGGGTAAACGGCGAGAGTAACGATTACTTATTACATCGAGTCTTTGAGATTTTACTGTTTATCTAGAGTGTACGGGCCACACTCTAGCCTGAAAACCTTATTTAGAATCATGTTGTTCATTGTAATTTGAAACATGGATTCAAAGGACGTCGTGAGATTTTACAAAGTAAATTTCAATTATTAACTTCGTAAGACACACAAAGTTGAATTAATTTCGTTGCATCGGGTAAACGGCGGAGTAACGATGGCTGTCTTATTACATCGAGTCTTCTGAGAATTTAACTGTTTAATCTAAAGTGTACGGCCACACTAGCCTGAAAACCCTATTTTGAATCATGTTGTCCAATTGTAATCTGAAACTATGTATTCAAAGGACGCCATGGGATTTTACGGACTCAAATAAATTTTGATTCGTAGAACTTCGTGAGACCACACAAAGTTGAAATAATTTCGTTGCATCGGGTAAACGGCGAGAGTAACGATTACTCTGATATTACATCTAGTCTTTTGAGATTTTTACTGTTTATTCTAGAGTGTACGGGCCACACTCTAGCCTGAAAACCTTATTTAGAATCATGTTGTTCAATTGTAATTTGAAACAATGGATTCAAAGGACGTCGTGAGATTTTACGAAGTAAAATAAATTTTAATTCGTAGAACTTCGTAAGACCACACAAAGTTGAATTAATTTCGTTGCATCGGGTAAACGGCGAGAGTAACGATTACTCTGATATTACATCGAGTCTTTTGAGATTAAACTGTTTATTCTAGAGTGTACGGGCCACACTCTAGCCTGAAAACCTTATTTAGAATCATGTTGTTCAATTGTAATTTGAAACAATGGATTCAAAGGACGTCGTGAGATTTTACGAAGTAAAATAAATTTTAATTCGTAGAACTTCGTAAGACCACACAAAGTTGAATTAATTTCGTTGCATCGGGTAAACGGCGAGAGTAACGATTACTCTGATATTACATCGAGTCTTCTGAGATTCTAACTGTTTAATCTAGAGTGTACGGGCCACACTCTAGCCTGAAAACCTTATTTTGAATCATGTTGTTCAATTGTAATTTGAAACTATGGATTCAAAGGACGTCGTGAGATTTTACGGACTCAAATAAATTTTAATTCGTAGAACTTCGTGAGACCACACAAAGTTGAATTAATTTCGTTGCATCGGGTAAACGGCGAGAGTAACGATGGCTCTGATATTACATCTAGTCTTTTGAGATTCTTACTGTTTATTCTAGAGTGTACGGGCCACACTCTAGCCTGAAAACCTTATTTAGAATCATGTTGTTCAATTGTAATTTGAAACAATGGATTCAAAGGACGTCGTGAGATTTTACAAAGTAAAATAATTTTAATTCTTAGAACTTCGTAAGACCACACAAAGTTGAATAAAATTTGTTGCATCGGGTAAACGGCGGAGTAACGATGGCTGTCTTATTACATCGAGTCTTCTGAGAATTTAACTGTTTAATCTAAAGTGTACGGGCCACACTCTAGCCTGAAAACCCTATTTTGAATCATGTTGTCCAATTGTAATCTGAAACTATGTATTCAAAGGACGCCATGGGATTTTACGGACTCAAATAAATTTTGATTCGTAGAACTTCGTGAGACCACACAAAGTTGAAATAATTTCGTTGCATCGGGTAAACGGCGAGAGTAACGATTACTCTGATATTACATCTAGTCTTTTGAGATTTTACTGTTTATTCTAGAGTGTACGGGCCACACTCTAGCCTGAAAACCTTATTTAGAATGATGTTGTACAATTGCAATTTGAAACTGTGGATTCGAACAACGTCGTGAGATTTTAGGATGTAAAATAAATCTTAATTCGTCAAACTTCGTAAAAGCACTCAGAGTTGAATTAATTTCGTTGCATCGGGTAATCGGCGGGAGTAACGATGGCTACCTTATTACATCGAGCCTTCTGAGAAGGTAACTGATTAATATACAATGTACGGGCCACACTCGAGCCTGAAAACCGTATTTTGAATCATGTTGTTCAATTGTAATTTGAAACAATGGATTCAAAGGACGTCGTGAGATTTTACGAAGTAAAATAATTTTAATTCGTAGAACTTCGTGAGACCAAACAAAGTTGAAATAATTTCGTTGCATCGGGTAAACGGCGAGAGTAACGATTACTGTCTTATTACATCGAGTCTTTTGAGAATTTTACTGTTTATTCTAGAGTGTACGGGCCACACTCTAGCCTGAAAACCTTATTTAGAATCATGTTGTTCAATTGTAATTTGAAACAATGGATTCAAAGGACGTCGTGAGATTTTACAAAGTAAAATAATTTTCAATTCTTAGACCTTCGTAAGACAACACAAAGTTGAATAAATTTCGTTGCATCGGGTAAACGGCGGGAGTAACAATGGCTGTCTTATTACATCGAGTCTTCTGAGAATTTAACAGTTTAATCTAAAGTGCACGGGCCACACTCTAGCCTGAAAACCCTATTTTGAATCATGTTGTCCAATTGTAATCTGAAACTATGTATTCAAAGGACGCCATGGGATTTTACGGACTCAAATAAATTTTGATTCGTAGAACTTCGTGAGACCACACAAAGTTGAAATAATTTCGTTGCATCGGGTAAACGGCGAGAGTAACGATTACTCTGATATTACATCTAGTCTTTTGAGATTTTTACTGTTTATTCTAGAGTGTACGGGCCACACTCTAGCCTGAAAACCTTATTTAGAATGATGTTGTACAATTGCAATTTGAAACTGTGGATTCGAACAACGTCGTGAGATTTTAGGATGTAAAATAAATCTTAATTCGTCAAACTTCGTAAAAGCACTCAGAGTTGAATTAATTTCGTTGCATCGGGTAATCGGCGGGAGTAACGATGGCTACCTTATTACATCGAGCCTTCTGAGAAGGTAACTGATTAATATACAATGTACGGGCCACACTCGAGCCCGAAAACCGTATTTTGAATCATGTTGTTCAACTGTAATTTGGAACCATGGATTCAAAAGACGTCGTGAGATTTTACGAAGTAAAATAAGTTTTAATTCGTAGAAGTGCGTGAGACCAAACAACGTTGAATTTATTTCGTTGCATCGGGTAAACGGCGGGAGTAACGATGGCTCTCATATAACATCGAGTCTTTTGAGATTTTACTGTTTAGTCAAGAGTGTAGGGGCATCACTCCAGCCTAAAAACCTTATTTGGATCATGTTTTCAATTGTAATTTGAAACAATGGATTCAAAGGACGTCGTGAGATTTTACGAAGTAAAATAATTTTAATTCGTAGAACTTCGTAAGACCACTCAAAGTTGAATTAATTTCGTTGCATCGGGTAAACGGCGGGAGTAACGATGGCTGTCTTATTACATCGAGTCTTCTGAGAAGTTAACTGTTTAATCTAAAGTGTACGAGCCACACTCTAGCCTGAAAACCCTATTTTGAATCATGTTGTCCAATTGTAATCTGAAACTATGTATTCAAAGGACGCCATGGGATTTTACGGACTCAAATAAATTTTGATTCGTAGAACTTCGTGAGACCACACAAAGTTGAAATAATTTCGTTGCATCGGGTAAACGGCGAGAGTAACGATTACTCTGATATTACATCTAGTCTTTTGAGATTTTTACTGTTTATTCTAGAGTGTACGGGCCACACTCTAGCCTGAAAACCTTATTTAGAATGATGTTGTACAATTGTAATTTGAAACAATGGATTCAAAGGACGTCGTGAGATTTAGGATGTAAAATAATCTTAATTCGTCAAACTTCGTAAAAGCACTCAGAGTTGAATTAATTTCGTTGCATCGGGTAATCGGCGGAGTAACGATGGCTACCTTATTACATCGAGCCTTCTGAGAAGGTAACTGATTAATATACAATGTACGGGCCACACTCGAGCCCGAAAACCGTATTTTGAATCATGTTGTTCAACTGTAATTTGAAACCATGGATTCAAAGGACGTCGTGAGATTTTACGAAGTAAAATAATTTAATTCGTAGAACTTCGTAAGACCACACAAAGTTGAATTAATTTCGTTGCATCGGGTAAACGGCGGGAGTAACGATGGCTGTCTTATTACATCGAGTCTTCTGAGAATTTACTGTTTAATCTAAAGTGTACGGGCCACACTCTAGCCTGAAAACCCTATTTTGAATCATGTTGTCCAATTGTAATCTGAAACTATGTATTCAAAGGACGCCATGAGATTTTACGGACTCAAATAATTTTGATTCGTAGAACTTCGTGAGACCACACAAAGTTGAAATAATTTCGTTGCATCGGGTAAACGGCGAGAGTAACGATTACTCTGATATTACATCTAGTCTTTTGAGATTCTTACTGTTTATTCTAGAGTGTACGGGCCACACTCTAGCCTGAAAACCTTATTTAGAATCATGTTGTTCAATTGTAATTTGAAACAATGGATTCAAAGGAACGTCGTGAGATTTTACGAAGTAAAATAATTTTAATTCGTAGAACTTCGTAAGACCACTCAAAGTTGAATTAATTTCGTTGCATCGGGTAAACGGCGGGAGTAACGATGGCTGTCTTATTACATCGAGTCTTCTGAGAATTTAACTGTTTAATCTAAAGTGTACGGGCCACACTCTAGCCTGAAAACCCTATTTTGAATCATGTTGTCCAATTGTAATCTGAAACTATGTATTCAAAGACGCCATGGGATTTTACGGACTCAAATAAATTTTGATTCGTAGAACTTCGTGTGAGACCACAAAGTTGAAATAATTTCGTTGCATCGGGTAAACGGCGAGAGTAACGATTACTCTGATATTACATCTAGTCTTTTGAGATTCTTACTGTTTATTCTAGAGTGTACGGGCCACACTCTAGCCTGAAAACCTTATTTAGAATCATGTTGTTCAATTGTAATTTGAAACAATGGATTCAAAGGACGTCGTGAGATTTTACGAAGTAAAATAATTTTAATTCGTAGAACTTCGTAAGACCACTCAAAGTTGAATTAATTTCGTTGCATCGGGTAAACGGCGGGAGTAACGATGGCTCTTATTACATCGAGTCTTCTGAGATTTAACTGTTTAATCTAAAGTGTACGGGCCACACTCTAGCCTGAAAACCCTATTTTGAATCATGTTGTCCAATTGTAATTTGAAACTATGTATTCAAAGGACGCCATGAGATTTTACGAAGTAAAATAAATTTTGATTCGTAGAACTTCGTGAGACCACACAAAGTTGAAATAATTTCGTTGCATCGGGTAAACGGCGAGAGTAACGATTACTCTGATATTACATCTAGTCTTTTGAGATTTTTACTGTTTATTCTAGAGTGTACGGGCCACACTCTAGCCTGAAAACCTTATTTAGAATGATGTTGTACAATTGCAATTTGAAACTGTGGATTCGAACAACGTCGTGAGATTTTAGGATGTAAAATAAATCTTAATTCGTCAAACTTCGTAAAAGCACTCAGAGTTGAATTAATTTCGTTGCATCGGGTAATCGGCGGGAGTAACGATGGCTACCTTATTACATCGAGCCTTCTGAGAAGGTAACTGATTAATATACAATGTACGGGCCACACTCGAGCCCGAAAACCGTATTTTGAATCATGTTGTTCAACTGTAATTTGGAACCATGGATTCAAAAGACGTCGTGAGATTTTACGAAGTAAAATAAGTTTTAATTCGTAGAACTTCGTGAGACCAAACAACGTTGAATTTATTTCGTTGCATCGGGTAAACGGCGGGAGTAACGATGGCTCTTATATTACATCGAGTCTTTTGAGATATTTAACTGTTTAGTCAAGAGTGTACGGGCCACACTCTAGCCTGAAAACCTTATTTGAATCATGTTGTTCAATTGTAATTTGAAACAATGGATTCAAAGGACGTCGTGAGATTTTACGAAGTAAAATAATTTTAATTCGTAGAACTTCGTAAGACCACAAAGTTGAATTAATTTCGTTGCATCGGGTAAACGGCGGGAGTAACGATTACTCTTATTACATCGAGTCTTCTGAGAATTTAACTGTTTAATCTAAAGTGTACGGGCCACACTCTAGCCTGAAAACCCTATTTTGAATCATGTTGTCCAATTGTAATCTGAAACTATGTATTCAAAGGACGCCATGAGATTTTACGGACTCAAATAAATTTTGATTCGTAGAACTTCGTGAGACCACACAAAGTTGAAATAATTTCGTTGCATCGGGTAAACGGCGAGAGTAACGATTACTCTGATATTACATCTAGTCTTTTGAGATTTTTACTGTTTATTCTAGAGTGTACGGGCCACACTCTAGCCTGAAAACCTTATTTAGAATGATGTTGTACAATTGTAATTTGAAACTGGATTCGAACAACGTCGTGAGATTTTAGGATGTAAAATAAATTTTAATTCGTCAAACTTCGTAAGAGCACTCAAAGTTGAATTAATTTCGTTGCATCGGGTAAACGGCGGGAGTAACGATGGCTACCTTATTACATCGAGCCTTCTGAGAAGTAACTGATTAATCTAAATGTACGGGCCACACTCGAGCCCGAAAACCGTATTTTGAATCATGTTGTTCAACTGTAATTTGAACCATGGATTCAAAGGACGTCGTGAGATTTTACGAAGTAAAATAATTTTAATTCGTAGAACTTCGTGAGACCAAACAAAGTTGAATTAATTTCGTTGCATCGGGTAAACGGCGAGAGTAACGATTACTCTGATTACATCGAGTCTTTTGAGATTTTTACTGTTTATTCTAGAGTGTACGGGCCACACTCTAGCCTGAAAACCTTATTTAGAATCATGTTTTCAATTGTAATTTGAAACAATGGATTCAAAGGACGTCGTGAGATTTTACGAAGTAAAATAAATTTTAATTCGTAGAACTTCGTAAGACCACTCAAAGTTGAATAATTTCGTTGCATCGGGTAAACGGCGGGAGTAACGATGGCTGTCTTATTACATCGAGTCTTCTGAGAATTTAACTGTTTAATCTAAAGTGTACGAGCCACACTCTAGCCTGAAAACCCTATTTTGAATCATGTTGTCCAATTGTAATCTGAAACTATGTATTCAAAGGACGCCATGGATTTTACGGACTCAAATAAATTTTTAATTCGTAGAACTTCGTGAGACCACACAAAGTTGAAATAATTTCGTTGCATCGGGTAAACGGCGAGAGTAACGATTACTCTGATATTACATCTAGTCTTTTGAGATTTTTACTGTTTATTCTAGAGTGTACGGGCCACACTCTAGCCTGAAAACCTTATTTAGAATCATGTTGTTCAATTGTAATTTGAAACAATGGATTCAAAGGACGTCGTGAGATTTTACGAAGTAAAATAATTTTAATTCGTAGAACTTCGTAAGACCACACAAAGTTGAATTAATTTCGTTGCATCGGGTAAACGGCGGGAGTAACGATGACTCTGATATTACATCGAGTCTTCTGAGAATTTAACTGTTTAATTCTAAAGTGTACGGGCCACACTCTAGCCTGAAAACCTATTTTGAATCATGTTGTCCAATTGTAATTTGAAACTATGGATTCAAAGGACGTCGTGAGATTTTACGGAGTAAAATAAATTTTAATTCGTAGAACTTCGTGAGACCACACAAAGTTGAATAATTTCGTTGCATCGGGTAAACGGCGAGAGTAACGATTACTCTTATTACATCGAGTCTTTTGAGATTTTTACTGTTTATTCTAGAGTGTACGGGCCACACTCTAGCCTGAAAACCTTATTTTGAATCATGTTGTTCAATTGTAATTTGAAACTATGGATTCAAAGGACGTCGTGAGATTTTACGAAGTAAAATAAATTTTAATTCGTAGAACTTCGTAAGACCACACAAAGTTGAATTAATTTCGTTGCATCGGGTAAACGGCGGAGTAACGATGGTACTCTTATTACATCGAGTCTTCTGAGAATTTTTACTGTTTAATCTAGAGTGTACGGGCCACACTCTAGCCTGAAAACCTTATTTGAATCATGTTGTCAATTGTAATTTGAAACAATGGATTCAAAGACGTCGTGAGATTTTACGAAGTAAAATAAATTTTAATTCGTAGAACTTCGTAAGACCACACAAAGTTGAATTAATTTCGTTGCATCGGGTAAACGGCGAGAGTAACGATGGCTGTCTTATTACATCGAGTCTTCTGAGAATTTAACTGTTTAATCTAAAGTGTACGGGCCACACTCTAGCCTGAAAACCTTATTTTGAATCATGTTGTTCAATTGTAATTTGAAACAATGGATTCAAAGGACGTCGTGAGATTTTACGAAGTAAAATAAATTTTAATTCGTAGAACTTCGTGAGACCACACAAAGTTGAATAATTTCGTTGCATCGGGTAAACGGCGAGAGTAACGATTACTCTGATATTACATCGAGTCTTTTGAGATTTTACTGTTTATTCTAAAGTGTACGGGCCACACTCTAGCCTGAAAACCTTATTTTGAATCATGTTGTCAATTGTAATTTGAAACTATGGATTCAAAGGACGTCGTGAGATTTTACGGACTAAAATAAATTTTAATTCGTAGAACTTCGTGAGACCACACAAAGTTGAAATAATTTCGTTGCATCGGGTAAACGGCGAGAGTAACGATTACTCTGATATTACATCGAGTCTTTTGAGATTTTTACTGTTTATTCTAGAGTGTACGGGCCACACTCTAGCCTGAAAACCTTATTTAGAATCATGTTGTTCAATTGTAATTTGAAACAATGGATTCAAAGGACGTCGTGAGATTTTACGAAGTAAAATAATTTTAATTCGTAGAACTTCGTAAGACCACTCAAAGTTGAATTAATTTCGTTGCATCGGGTAAACGGCGGGAGTAACGATGGCTGTCTTATTACATCGAGTCTTCTGAGAATTTAACTGTTTAATCTAAAGTGTACGGGCCACACTCTAGCCTGAAAACCCTATTTTGAATCATGTTGTCCAATTGTAATTTGAAACTATGGATTCAAAGACGTCGTGAGATTTTACGGACTCAAATAAATTTTGATTCGTAGAACTTCGTGAGACCACACAAAGTTGAAATAATTTCGTTGCATCGGGTAAACGGCGAGAGTAACGATTACTCTGATATTACATCTAGTCTTTTGAGATTTTTACTGTTTATTCTAGAGTGTACGGGCCACACTCTAGCCTGAAAACCTTATTTGAATCATGTTGTTCAATTGTAATTTGAAACAATGGATTCAAAGGACGTCGTGAGATTTTACGAAGTAAAATAATTTTAATTCGTAGAACTTCGTGAGACCACTCAAAGTTGAATTAATTTCGTTGCATCGGGTAAACGGCGAGAGTAACGATTACTCTGATATTACATCGAGTCTTTTGAGAATTTTACTGTTTATTCTAGAGTGTACGGGCCACACTCTAGCCTGAAAACCTTATTTGAATCATGTTGTTCAATTGTAATTTGAAACAATGGATTCAAAGGACGTCGTGAGATTTTACAAAGTAAAATAATTTTAATTAGAACTTCGTAAGACAACACAAAGTTGAATTAATTTCGTTGCATCGGGTAAACGGCGGAGTAACAATGGCTCTTATTACATCGAGTCTTCTGAGAATTTAACTGTTTAATCTAAAGTGTACGGGCCACACTCTAGCCTGAAAACCTATTTTGAATCATGTTGTCCAATTGTAATCTGAAACTATGTATTCAAAGGACGCCATGGGATTTTACGGACTCAAATAAATTTTGATTCGTAGAACTTCGTGAGACCACACAAAGTTGAAATAATTTCGTTGCATCGGGTAAACGGCGAGAGTAACGATTACTCTGATATTACATCTAGTCTTTTGAGATTTTACTGTTTATTCTAGAGTGTACGGGCCACACTCTAGCCTGAAAACCTTATTTAGAATCATGTTGTTCAATTGTAATTTGAAACAATGGATTCGAAAACGTCGTGAGATTTTAGGATGTAAAATAAATCTTAATTCGTCAAACTTCGTAAAAGCACTCAGAGTTGAATTAATTTCGTTGCATCGGGTAAACGGCGGGAGTAACGATGGCTACTCTTATTACATCGAGCCTTCTGAGATTAACTGTTTAATTCTAAAGTGTACGGGCCACACTCGAGCCCGAAAACCTATTTTGAATCATGTTGTTCAATTGTAATTTGAAACCATGGATTCAAAGACGTCGTGAGATTTTACGAAGTAAAATAATTTTTAATTCGTAGAACTTCGTGAGACCAAACAAAGTTGAATTATTTCGTTGCATCGGGTAAACGGCGGGAGTAACGATGGCTCTGATATTACATCGAGTCTTCTGAGAATTTTACTGTTTATTCTAGAGTGTACGGGCCACACTCTAGCCTGAAAACCTTATTTGAATCATGTTGTTCAATTGTAATTTGAAACAATGGATTCAAAGGACGTCGTGAGATTTTACGAAGTAAAATAATTTTAATTCGTAGAACTTCGTAAGACCACAAAGTTGAATTAATTTCGTTGCATCGGGTAAACGGCGGGAGTAACGATGGCTGTCTTATTACATCGAGTCTTCTGAGAATTTAACTGTTTAATCTAAAGTGTACGGGCCACACTCTAGCCTGAAAACCCTATTTTGAATCATGTGTTCCAATTGTAATTTGAAACTATGTATTCAAAGGACGTCGTGAGATTTTACGGACTCAAATAAATTTTGATTCGTAGAACTTCGTGAGACCACACAAAGTTGAAATAATTTCGTTGCATCGGGTAAACGGCGAGTAACGATTACTCTGATATTACATCTAGTCTTTTGAGATTTTTACTGTTTATTCTAGAGTGTACGGGCCACACTCTAGCCTGAAAACCTTTTGAATCATGTTTCAATTGTAATTTGAAACATGGATTCAAAGGACGTCGTGAGATTTTACGAAGTAAAATAATTTTAATTAGAACTTCGTAAGACACTCAAAGTTGAATTAATTTCGTTGCATCGGGTAAACGGCGGAGTAACGATTACTCTTATTACATCGAGTCTTCTGAGATTACTGTTTAATCTAGAGTGTACGGGCCACACTCTAGCCTGAAAACCTATTTTGAATCATGTTGTTCAATTGTAATTTGAAACATGGATTCAAAGGACGTCGTGAGATTTTACGAAGTAAAATAATTTTAATTCGTAGAACTTCGTAAGACACACAAAGTTGAATTAATTTCGTTGCATCGGGTAAACGGCGGAGTAACGATTACTCTTATTACATCGAGTCTTCTGAGAATTTAACTGTTTAATCTAGAGTACGGGCCACACTCTAGCCTGAAAACCTATTTTGAATCATGTTGTCCAATTGTAATTTGAAACTGTATTCAAAGGACGTGAGATTTTACGAAGTAAAATAAATTTTAATTCGTAGAACTTCGTAAGACCACACAAAGTTGAATTAATTTCGTTGCATCGGGTAAACGGCGGAGTAACGATGGCTCTTATTACATCGAGTCTTTTGAGAATTACTGTTTATCTAAGTGTACGGGCCACACTCTAGCCTGAAAACCTTATTTTAATGTTTTCAATTGTAATTTGAAACATGGATTCAAAGGACGTCGTGAGATTTTACGAAGTAAAATAATTTTAATTCGTAGAACTCGTAAGACCAAACAAGTTGAATTATTTCGTTGCATCGGGTAAACGGCGGGAGTAACGATGGCTCTTATATTACATCGAGTCTTTTGAGATATTTACTGTTTATCTAAAGTGTACGGCCACACTCTGAAAACCTTATTTGAATCATGTTGTTCAATTGTAATTTGAAACATGGATTCAAAGGACGTCGTGAGATTTTACGTAAAATAAATTTTAATTCGTAGAACTTCGTGAGACCACAAAGTTGAATAATTTCGTTGCATCGGGTAAACGGCGAGAGTAACGATTACTCTTATTACATCGAGTCTTCTGAGATTTTAACTGTTTAATCTAGAGTGTACGGCCACACTCTAGCCTGAAAACCTTATTTTGAATCATGTTGTCAATTGTAATTTGAAACTATGGATTCAAAGGACGTCGTGAGATTTTACGAAGTAAAATAAATTTATTCGTAGAACTTCGTGAACCACACAAAGTTGAAATTAATTTCGTTGCATCGGGTAAACGGCGAGAGTAACGATTACTCTTATTACATCGAGTCTTTTGAGAATTTTACTGTTTATTCTAGAGTGTACGGGCCACACTCTAGCCTGAAAACCTTATTTGAATCATGTTGTCAATTGTAATTTGAAACTGGATTCAAAGGACGTCGTGAGATTTTACGAAGTAAAATAAATTTTAATTCGTAGAACTTCGTAAGACCACAAAGTTGAATAATTTCGTTGCATCGGGTAAACGGCGGAGTAACGATGGCTCTTATTACATCGAGTTCTGAGAAGTACTGTTAATCTAAAGTACGGGCCACACTAGCCTGAAAACCTATTTTGAATCATGTTGTTCAATTGTAATTTGAAACTAGTATTCAAAGGACGTCGTGAGATTTTACGAAGTAAAATAATTTTAATTCGTAGAACTTCGTGAGACCAAACAAGTTGAATAATTTCGTTGCATCGGGTAAACGGCGAGAGTAACGATGGCTCATTATTACATCGAGTCTTTTGAGATTTTACTGTTTATCTAGAGTGTACGGGCCACACTCTAGCCTGAAAACCTTATTTGAATCATGTTTCAATTGTAATTTGAAACAATGGATTCAAAGGACGTCGTGAGATTTTACGAAGTAAAATAAATTTTAATTCGTAGAACTTCGTAAGACCACTCAAAGTTGAATAATTTCGTTGCATCGGGTAAACGGCGGGAGTAACGATGGCTGTCTTATTACATCGAGTCTTCTGAGAATTACTGTTTAATTCTAAAGTGTACGGCCACACTCTAGCCTGAAAACCTATTTTGAATCATGTTGTCCAATTGTAATTTGAAACTATGGATTCAAAGGACGTCGTGAGATTTTACGGACTAAAATAAATTTTAATTCGTAGAACTTCGTGAGACCACACAAAGTTGAAATAATTTCGTTGCATCGGGTAAACGGCGAGAGTAACGATTACTCTATATTACATCTAGTCTTTTGAGATTCTTACTGTTTATTCTAGAGTGTACGGGCCACACTCTAGCCTGAAAACCTTATTTAGAATCATGTTGTTCAATTGTAATTTGAAACAATGGATTCAAAGGACGTCGTGAGATTTTACAAAGTAAAATAATTTTAATTCGTCAAACTTCGTAAGACAACACAAAGTTGAATAATTTCGTTGCATCGGGTAAACGGCGGAGTAACGATGGCTGTCTTATTACATCGAGTCTTCTGAGAATTTAACTGTTTAATCTAAAGTGTACGGCCACACTCTAGCCTGAAAACCCTATTTTGAATCATGTTGTCCAATTGTAATTTGAAACTATGGATTCAAAGGACGTCGTGGGATTTTACGGACTCAAATAAATTTTTAATTCGTAGAACTTCGTGAGACCACACAAAGTTGAAATAATTTCGTTGCATCGGGTAAACGGCGAGAGTAACGATTACTCTGATATTACATCGAGTCTTTTGAGATTTTAACTGTTTATTCTAAAGTGTACGGGCCACACTCTAGCCTGAAAACCTTATTTAGAATCATGTTGTCCAATTGTAATTTGAAACTATGGATTCAAAGGACGTCGTGAGATTTTACGAAGTAAAATAAATTTTAATTCGTAGAACTTCGTAAGACCACACAAAGTTGAAATAATTTCGTTGCATCGGGTAAACGGCGAGAGTAACGATTACTCTGATATTACATCTAGTCTTTTGAGATTTTTACTGTTTATTCTAGAGTGTACGGGCCACACTCTAGCCTGAAAACCTTATTTAGAATCATGTTGTACAATTGCAATTTGAAACTGTGGATTCGAACAACGTCGTGAGATTTTACGATGTAAAATAAATCTTAATTCGTCAAACTTCGTAAAAGCACTCAGAGTTGAATTAATTTCGTTGCATCGGGTAAACGGCGAGTAACGATGGCTACTCTTATTACATCGAGCCTTCTGAGAAGGTAACTGATTAATATACAATGTACGGGCCACACTCGAGCCGAAAACCGTATTTTGAATCATGTTGTTCAATTGTAATTTGAACAATGGATTCAAAGGACGTCGTGAGATTTTACGAAGTAAAATAATTTTAATTCGTAGAACTTCGTGAGACCAAACAAGTTGAATTAATTTCGTTGCATCGGGTAAACGGCGGGAGTAACGATGGCTCTCATATTACATCGAGTCTTCTGAGAATTTACTGTTTAATCTAAAGTGTACGGCCACACTCAAGCCTGAAAACCTTATTTGAATCATGTTGTCCAATTGTAATTTGAAACATGGATTCAAAGGACGTCGTGAGATTTTACGAAGTAAAATAATTTAATTCGTAGAACTTCGTATCCACAAAGTTGAAATTTTCGTTGCATCGGGTAAACGGCGAGAGTAACGATGCTGTCTTATTACATCGAGTCTTCTGAGAATTTAACTGTTTAATCTAAAGTGTACGGGCCACACTCTAGCCTGAAAACCCTATTTTGAATCATGTTGTCAATTGTAATCTGAAACTATGTATTCAAAGACGCCATGGATTTTACGGACTCAAATAAATTTTGATTCGTAAACTTCGTGAGACCACACAAAGTTGAAATAATTTCGTTGCATCGGGTAAACGGCGAGTAACGATTACTCTGATATTACATCTAGTCTTTTGAGATTTTTAATTATTCTAGAGTGTACGGCCACACTCTAGCCTGAAAACCTTATTTAGAATCATGTTGTTCAATTGTAATTTGAAACAATGGATTCAAACAACGTCGTGAGATTTTACGAAGTAAAATAAATTTTAATTCGTAGAACTTCGTACACACAAAGTTGAATTAATTTCGTTGCATCGGGTAAACGGCGGGAGTAACGATGGCTCTTATTACATCGAGTCTTCTGAGAATTAACTGTTTAATCTACAATGTACGGCCACACTCTAGCCGAAAACCGTATTTTGAATCATGTTTCAATTGTAATTGAAACCATGGATTCAAAGGACGTCGTGAGATTTTACGAAGTAAAATAAATTTTAATTCGTAGAACTTCGTGAGCCAAACAAAGTTGAATTAATTTCGTTGCATCGGGTAAACGGCGGGAGTAACGATGGCTCTGATATTACATCGAGTCTTTTGAGAATTTACTGTTTAATCTAGAGTGTACGGGCCACACTCTAGCCTGAAAACCTATTTTGAATCATGTTGTCCAATTGTAATTTGAAACAATGGATTCAAAGGACGTCATGAGATTTTACTAAGTAATAAATTTTAATTCGTAGAACTTCGTAAGACCACAAAGTTGAATTAATTTCGTTGCATCGGTAAACGGCGAGTAACGATTACTCTGATATTACATCGAGTCTTTTGAGATTCTTACTGTTTATTCTAGAGTGTACGCCACACTCTAGCCTGAAAACCCTATTTTGAATCATGTTGTCCAATTGTAATTTGAAACAATGATTCAAAGGACGCCATGAGATTTTACGGACTCAAATAAATTTGATTCGTAGAACTTCGTAAGACCACAAAGTTGAAATAATTTCGTTGCATCGGGTAAACGGCGAGAGTAACGATCTGATATTACATCTAGTCTTTTGAATTTACTGTTTATTCTAAAGTGTACGGCCACACTCTAGCCTGAAAACCTTATTTAGAATCATGTTGTCCAATTGTAATTTGAAACTAAGTCAAGACGTCGTGAGATTTTACAAATAAAATTATATTCAATTTTTTGACCTTCTAAAGACAACACAAAGTTGAATTATTTTTTTGCATGTAAACGGAAAGAGGTAACATGCCGTCTATTTCATCGATCTTCTGAGAATTTTACAGTTGAATCCTAAAATGCGCGGCCATACTCTACCGTATAAACCCATTGGATCATGTTGTCCAAGTAACTAAACTATGTAGTCAAAACCCATGGGATTTTACGACTCAAATAAATTTGATTCGTTAAGTCGTGCGACCACAGAAAGTGAAATAATTTCGTTCATCGGGTAAACGCGAGAGTAGACGATACTCTAATATTACATAAATCGTTTGAGATTCTTACTGTTTATTCTTAAGTGTACGGACAACACTCTAGCTGAAAACCTTATGTAGTATCATGTTGTGCGAATGTAATTTGAAACAATTTTCTAAAGACGTCCGTGAGATTTTAGATTAAAATAGAAATAATTCGTCAAACTTCAAAAGTTAATCAGAGTTTTAGTAATTTCGGGGCATCATCAGCGGGATAACATGGCTACTTATACATCGACCTTCTGAAAGGTAACGATTACAATGTACGGCCACACTCGAGCCCAAAACCGTGTTGTGATTCAAGTTTGTTCAACTGTAAATTTGGAATCCATGATTCAAAAACGACTCTGAGATATTACGAAATTAAAGTATTTTTAATTCGTAGAAGTGCTGAGACCAAAACGAACTGAATTTAATTTCGTTGCATCGGTAAATGGCGTGTAACGAAGGCTGTCTTATTTCATCGAGTCT
>JAJEOX010000072.1:7500-137641 GCA_020740385.1 Mylabris phalerata | reverse complement strand
TAACTGCTAGATTCCACCCGCCTCTCTTCTTATTGCTATAGCGGTCATCTGATATCGTTATTTGTTTTAATTTACCTGTGTGGTTAGACCAAAAAATGGTATAAGACTTTTCGTCTTGGAATTTCATCCTCTATCTACCCCCATCAGGAAGGATGCCAATTATCGTTAATACTATGTTGTCTTCTTCCAAATAACCTAAACAAAAAATATATAAGTAACATTTAAAAAAAATAGTAAATTGATCCCATAAATTGGAACACTGCTCCAATTCTTCTGTTACAAAATTTTCGAAATATGTTCTAATATTTGTTTTTTTTTGATGATCTTGTTGTTCCTGTTGTTCATGTTGTTGTTGTTGTTGTTCCAGTTGTTGCCGTTGTTCCTCCTGCTGCTGCGGCTGTTGTTTCTGTTGTTGTTCTTGTACCAATCGATTTTCGGAATTTACTAAAAATACTTAATTTTCAATTGGTTTACTTTTTAAAATTAAATTAACTTACACAAACAATTGTAAATTAGTTGAGTTTCACTCTCACCCACTAAAACAAATAACTAAATTTTTAAAATCAAAAAATTTTGAAGTTTACATACTTGTTCCTATTTTGCAAATTTCCTGAATATGATAATCAATAATTCGTTCGAAAATTTGTTGTTGTATAATATTTTTTTAAATTGGAAAATATTACAACTTACTCTACGCTTTTAATCGTAAATCAGTCATTGTGCTTTAGGGTTGTTGTTTACAAGCAAAAATATTGATGTTGATGCCAAATAATTTGATTCTTATCAATGTTTAGTGCCCATTCTACGACCTAAATTTGGTTTCAAACGTATAGTACTGTAAATACGCAAATTCGTAATTTCGGCCTTTTTGCCAAACCTACTCGTTCAAAGTTAATAAAAAAAAAAAATTGAGAAGCTGTATAAAACCTATTTAGATGAGATACAAAAGCCAAAAAATTTTGTATCAGGTAGTTTTTGTAATAAAAAATAAAAATCTGAGGTTTTTCGCTTTTTTTCAAAAACTACCTGATAGATGTTTTTTAATTTGGCATAAACAACGCTTAGGGTAGTACTAAACTATGGTAATTTTTTCGGAATTTTTGAACGAGTGGTTTCTATTTTCACCCAGTAGAGTTCAACCTTAAGGGGTATGGTCAGTTGGAGAGGCCAATTTTCAAAGTAAAAATTTCGTGCATTTTTCAATGGATTTTGATGCTTTAAACGGCATTTGAAAGGGCATTTCTTCGTTGTTGTCGTGAATTATCAGGTTTTTGGAAATTCGAACGTGGTCCGGAGTTACAAAAGAAAAACCGGAAGCATGTTTTTTTATATTTTCGTTCCTAACTCTGTTAATATTGCTTATTTTTGAATGAATTTCACACAGCATGTATAAAATTAAAAGCGCTTTCCAACTATGATATTTTCCGATCGCATTGTTAGTTTTTCGGGAAATTTATGAAAAACGAATTGTTGTTGTTGTTATGAGTGGCTTACTTCATCTAGTACCGGATAGAGGGCCTCATCATAATTACAGGTTGCTTTATCATATATCCGGGGCGAGCACCTTACGTGTTTGCAATGTTGTCAAACCTCTTTTTTATGATTTAAAACCAGAACTTCGGTTTTTTGTAAATAGATGGCCACCTATTTGTGTTTATAAAATTTCGAGTATTTATAGGCTTTTTTCTTTTGATTGAAAATAAAAATATTAGACGTCCCTACTTGTTTAGAATGTCTTTTTTTTTAAATAGGACAAATAAAAACCCTTAAACAAGTAAAATGAATATATGACCGTAACTGCGTTCAAAACCTGGAATAAATACTGATAATTGACAAAAATTAAAAACCCAAACATTCAATAACGAAAAGGAAATGACTACCGCACCATTTACTGGCTAAAGAAATAGATAGATAGATAGGGTTAAAAAAAAAGAAGAAATAAATTGATTTTTTTTAAAATTTTATTAGGAGGCACTATATTAATATTTTATTATTTATTTATTATTTACTATTTTATTCTAAGAATATATATTTTAATTTTTAATAAAATTTTCTTTGCCCCCCTCTAATCCTTACACAATAATTACAATCCCTTATAATAAATATTAATATTTTTGGCCACCGGAAGTACTTATGAGGACTTGAAATATACGACAGGCATTTCATCATCCGCACTCAATCTATTAATTCCGGAAACCTGCAAGGCAATCTTTGAAGTTTTACGGAAAGAATACCTGAAAGTAAGTGTAATATTGTTGGAGTAATAATCGACAGTTTTTGTTAAAAAAAAAACAATATATTTACAAAAAACAAAAAAAAAAATACGATGGAAAATAATTAAAAAATAAAAAATAATTAAAAAGTAAAAAATAATTAAGAAATAAAAAATATTAAAAACAAATGTTTTGCACAACAAACAGTAACCACTCAAACGTTTTTGTCACAAACTTCAGTCTTCTCATTTAATTCGTTGAACAATCCTTTGTGCAGAGCAGAATTTATTATTCTTTCGGCATCCAATGCTTGAACAGGATCCATCCTTTGCAACTTTTTTGCAATTGCAATGCCAAGTGCCTCATGCTCGCTGATTTCTTGCCGCCTGGTGAAAGTCGAGAGGGCCGCTGTGCAAGATTGCAAAAAACTGCTTTCGGACTCCGAACAGCGTTTTCGTTTGTTCGGGCGGATTGGTGTAGTATTATTTCTCCCAGGTGGCTGACTGCCTTGCGGAAATTGTAACACATTCACAAATTATAACATATGCCATAAAGAATAGTATAAGAATAACAGAGTAGGCCAATAGATAATGATGATGATGATGATGACGATAGTAGTAGTAATAGTAATAACGATAATATCAATAATCTGGATCATCGTCATCATCATCAAGATTGGAAAATTAAACAGAATAGAGGATATACAATACAGCCATATACACTTTTCAGTTTCCCACAACAACGGAAGAATGGTTAGCAATTGCCGAAGGGTTTGAAAATCGTTGGAAATTCATTAACTGCGGAGGAGTGTTGGACGGGAAACATATTAGAATAATACCACCAGCGAATTCTGGCGCCACATTTTATAATTATAAGAATTTCTACAGTGTTGTTCTGCTTGTATTAGTGAATGCCAATTACGAATTTATTTACATAGATGTTGGCAAAAATGGGAGACTTTCAGATGGCGGTGTTTTCCAATACTCGGATTTATGGAGAAAGATGAAGAACAAGGAATTACACTTCCCCAGAAATACAGATACGCGCCAAAATTTGAATTTTGTGCTTCTTGCCGACGAAGCATTTCCACTGAATGAACATATTTTGAAACCGTATGCTCAACGAGAACTAGACGAAGAAAAAAGGGTGTTTAATTATCGATTATGTCGGGCTCGCAATGTTGTGGAAAATGCGTTTGGAATAATCACGGCTCGATTTAGAATTCTAGAAAGGGCCATTGGATTACAACACAGTCGTATGTGTGATGTTATTTTGGCCGTATGTGCGCTGCACAACTTTTTCCGTAGACGATCTGCTACTTATGTGACGGCAACAACTGTTGATCGGGAGGATTCTGTAACAGGAGTTGTCCACAATGGTGAGTGGCGGACTAATGGCATTGAATTAGTGCATTTGCAAAATCGATCACAGAGAAATTCCACTGCGGATGCAAAACAAAATAGAGATGCCTATAAATCGTATTTCAATTCGCCAAAAGGAGCTGTTAGTTGGCAACAGCAGATGATCATGCAAGGAAGAGCGTGAAATGCCAATTGGCTCGGATTCGCTATGATTTAGACATCGATACAAATATATAACTTATTACATTGTTTTTATATTTTTGTACCCTTGTATTGTTTTCGTATTAATGTGTCTCTTATATAAAGATATAAATATATCATTGTAGTCACAATTACCTGGTCTGTTGTGTCCTCGGGTAGAAATACATCGACCGGAAAGGCGCTCTCTCCCTCAGTGTTTGTTCGGCTTTCCTCAGCCGCCTCCTGGTCCTAGGTGAACAGGAGCAAGTCGAAGTACCATAAAGACGGTTCGTACACATCTTCTGGACTTGCCCCTATTCTTCTGCTTTCCACCATTTTCCTTAACTCCTTGCGGAAGGAGCCCCGCAAACTTTGAATTTTCTTGACGACTCTATCCCGAGTAATATCGGGAATGGCAGACCTACAAAATTCCACCAACTTATCGTAGGCCTGATTCTTCAAATTAC
Organism: Mylabris phalerata; assembly: GCA_020740385.1. Lineage (NCBI taxonomy): Eukaryota > Metazoa > Arthropoda > Insecta > Coleoptera > Meloidae > Mylabris > Mylabris phalerata. Next base: position 133,420 of record JAJEOX010000072.1, on the reverse strand, counting down.
GGTTAGTATATTCGCGACTTTTGATTTTCCATAAACATGGAAAATTTTGATATTGCGTGATGAACTCCGTCACAAATTCTTTTGTCCAACACCGTCCATCTGCCATGTTTACACGATTACAGTGCAACTGACGAACTGAACTGCGTCTATCAATGGTCACTAGCAATAGCCATCAAATTCGCAAGTGTTTGCCAGATGTGCATACTCTCTAATGCAAACAGTTGGGATGTCCAGAGGGTTAGTCATACTCCAGGTACATAGAGTAATTGAACAACAGCAAAAGAATTTCTGATTTGCAAGTGTTTACCAGATGTGGACATCGATCGTCGCGTTCTACTCCAGGTAGTTGGGGTGGTCATACTCTACGTACATTGAAAACTTGAACAACGGCAAAAGAATTTATGATCTGCGAGTGTTTACCAGAGGTGAACATCGACCATCACTTTACCTAGACTATATAATTTTATTTTCAAAAATCCTCTATTTAGACAGACAAATGCTGGCGAGAAACCACATACAAATATACTAATTGTCTAAAATAAATTCTGTAAAGATCTTAAATGGGAAAGATTTGTTATTTTTATCTTAATTTAATTTTCTATTTTTCACAATTTCATAAATTCACATTTTTTATAAATGACGCCTGCGCTCCAAAAAAGTTTCTTTGGAGTGTGCATTTGTAAAATCGCGCGTTTCAATTGTGTTACGTATAAATGCCATTCTTTCTAAAATACCACGCTTCACGCCAGTCGCGAGCGAAAAATGACAGTTTTGTTCTTTACACTGTAATGAACCGTCCTGCGTCACCAGCAGCCGCATACTAAAATTAGCGAGGTACCGCGCAAGGCCGAGCAGTAGGGGCACTCGAGCAATAAGGCAACAGATTATAAGCCGCCGCGATCGGTCGTATCGGGACCTTTTTCCACCTGGCCTCTTTCCTGACATTACCAGCTGTGGCTATTGGCGACCTGGGAAAATCCTGAATTCCGCCGTGGCTATTGGCGACCGGAATAAACCGTTGTTGTAATTGTAATAAATCCGCTTCCGCCGTGGCTATTGGCGACCGGAGGATTTCCCTCAACTCTTCACCGTGGCTATTGGCGACTGAAGAGATCGTTGTTGTATTCGTTACCGTATCAATCCTGCAGTGGCTATCGGCGACCTGGATATACCCGTCCGTTAGAATTGTTGTTTTGTTTAATTGTGCAGAATTATACCGAATTTATTTTCTTATTGTTGAGTTATTTATTTATTTATTTATTTGTATATAGTTATTTGAATAAAACCTGTTTATTTTTACTTATCGTCTCACGAGTATTTTGTGAGTGGCGCCCTAGTCCGATATCACCGTATCACTCTCGCTTTCGTTACAAATCGCAAACGTTGACCCTTATTTTCTCTGGCCCGCTACAACCCGGGAAAATATCGTTACAACACGTACGCTCTTTCGCGCGGTCAGGACTGTCGCTTGGAATGGCGCGACTGATCTCATCTACACGCATGTTTTTTTCGTGCGGGTTGGCGCGTCCCTTTTCGTACAGTTCTGGAGCGTCCTTTGTCGCGCGTTTCTCGATCACGCGGTTAAGAGCGTACGTGTAAAGCCTACTAATGACGCTTGAATGACTGGACGAATTGTCTTAAAATTTGAGTACAACAGTTTTTTATGTAGGATACTTTTTATATCCAATAAATGGATAACAAAAATTTCGATTTTTCAAATTAAATTGAATGTTTTTATCTTTAATTATTCATATGGCAACTTTGACAATTGGGAAATTTAATTAATAAAAATATGAAGAAAAGCATTGGTTCCAAGGTATGTATTTTCTATTATCCGTGCATTTTTCGTATCCGTCTCCCCTCCGGCCGCGTCCCTGACGGATAATCGAGGTTTTATTGTAGGTTTTTGCTTTTCTTTGATTTGATAATTCACAGAATTACACGTGTTTCGGGAAATTTTCCATCGTCAGATCCTAATTTGATATAATAATTAATTATTTGGTTTTAAAACTTTTTTGTAAACAATTCTTACCAAAATCAAATAAAATGAATGATTTTCAATAAAATAGTATAAATAACGGATTGTTGATATTAGATTTCAATCACAAATCGACTCCATTTTTTTTTTGAAATATTAGCAATAGGGGTGTGATGTTTTCTTATTTCAGGTACATCACCAATTGGTTTCCTTTTTTCCCCCGATACCCAATAGTAGCTCCCATCTAGCGAAAGTCTGATTTACACCATACAATCCTTACCGTTAAAATTTCAACGCACTCGACTGTACAAGTTAGTGACAGCAAAAGAGATCATCCTCAGACCGTTTGTTCGCGATGCAATGTGGAACATAAAGACAAGTTTCAGGTTTTCCATGAAACACAGAAAATTTGTTGGAACGCTGATTTATTGTTTTTTAAAAATACGTCTGAACTTAACAATGTTTGTAGCAGTTCTGTATTTCTTACAACTATTTTTCTAACGGAAAAATTTTAAAACTAAGTGGGGATAAACAACCCTTATTGGCCACCCTCTCGTAGGTGGGGTTTGTGAATACACAACACCGTTGAAATCATTAATATTAACATCCCTGAGTTTATTTGCGAAATATAAAGAATTAATTATAGTATATTTAGGTTGAAAATTACAGGATTTTAATATTTTTAGGAAAGCTTTAGATAAAAGTTCAGTGGGGGCATTGTGAAATGTGGTGATAGGTCTGATAGGGTGGTGGGGTTTATGGAGTTTAATTAAGGAATAGAGTTTAGAAATTTTAGGGTTCATAGTTGACAGTTTATTTGGATTAATTTCAAATCTGATCAGTGTCTCTCTCGATGAATTGATAAATTTTTTGATGTTCCTAATTATATTGTTAATAGGGCTTTTAATCAGTTGTTTGTAATTATTATTATTAAAAAAATCAAGGGTTTTTTCAAGATAAATCGATTTAGGTAGAATAACAACACCCGCATTTTTATCAGCCTTGGTATATATGGCGTTATTTTCAACTATTTTTTGTTTTATGTTATTGATTATGCGTTTATAATTATAGTTGGAATGATTATCATTAGTTCTAGTGTTATAATACTTATTAATTCTGGTATTTTGGTTTTCAATGGATTTTAACAATTGGATGCAATCATGTCTGATATCAATCTCAAATGGGTGTCCTATTATAGCAGCGTCCAAATCTATAGCAATATTATGGAGACTATTATTTTGAGAAATAGATAATTTATGACCCTTATTTAATAAGTCAATTTCGTCATTAGTAAAGTCAATATCAGATAAATTAGTAAAATTATTTTTAAACGTAAACAAACCATCTTCACTATCAGTGATGTCATACCCAACATTTGTTTCAACCCTCTGAGCGCGAAAACGAATAACATGTTGATCATTGTGGATAAGGTGATTAAGTTTCAATTTTTTCTTGTATTTCAACTCCAATGATGTTGTAAATTGGTCGCGATGAATAGAATTAAGAAGATTATCTAGTTCTCTTGGATGTAGAATGGTGTTCAGTTTTCTGTATAGCGCAAGAATCTGGTAATAGATGCGATGTAGAACTGAATAGTGATGACTTCGCTGACCCTTAACCAACCGCTTTTCTAGAATTTTCTTATGTAGTAAGCTAAGAAGTCTGTGATGTACCTTCGCAAAATTTGGCGATAATCCATTCTTCAAACATTTGCTTAAAAACCATATATGGCTTTCCAAATGAGTTCTTTTCAAATTGAGCTTACGTTTTTACTTTTTCAAGTTTCATTTTTTAATTGTTTTTATTTAGGTTATTTGGGCGAAGAAGAATAACAACAAAAAGATAATTGAAAACGAAAATAATTTTTTTAATAATTAAATTTTGTAAAATATTTAAAATTAATAATTTTTTTAAATTATTACAATTATTACAATTATAACAATTATTATTAAAAAGTTATTACAATTGCTACAATTATTGAAATTGAAATGCAATTATTGGCTTGAAACAGTTGTAAATTGACATTAATAAAAATTTTAAAACATTACATTTTTTAAAACAAACAAATAATTGAGCCAAATAGCTATTTTCAATTTATATTTGTTAAATTATGTTTGAAATTTTTGAAATTGAAAAGCAATTAGTAGCTTGGAACAGTTGTAAATTGACATTAATAAAAATTTTAAAACATTAAATTTTTTAAACAAAAATTGAGCCAAATGACTAATTTAAATTTATAACATGTATAAAAAGTTTTAAAAATTTATTATTTTTGCAACATAAAAAGTTTGTTGCATTTATAATTTATAATAATATAAAAACAATTGACAAAAATGTTACAAATGTACGGTAATAGTTGTCAAGATTAGACTCACACTCAAACAATTTTGAAGAGCACATTTCTTCAAAAAAAATTGTTCAAAAAATGCTGTTCTTAAATTGTTTAAAGAAATAATCAGCTAACAAATTGTTTTAAAACTGCTTAAAGAAAAAAATTAAGAGTTATGTACTCAGCCAAAAAATGATTAATACACTTAAAAAAATCTTTGAAGACAAATTAAACTTTTTAAAGTGGTTTAAAAACAATTGACAAAAATGATACAAATAAAAATTGTTTTTATGAAAACAATTGACAAAAATGTTACAAATGTATGACAGTTGTGGTAGGCCCCTTAAATTTTGAAGTGGTTCTTTTTGTTAATTCGAGCTTGAAAAGAACTTTCTAGTTTTATCTAAATTAGATTCACACTCAAACAAAATAGAAACTGTGTACATGTTTAAAACAAATTATTTAAACTGTTTAAATTAAAGAAAGAAATTAAGAGTTTTGTACTCATTGTCGGCCAAAAAATGATAAATTAATACATTTAAAAAAATTCTTTGAACACACAAACTTTTTCAAAACGGTTTAACAACCAATTGATAAAAAATGTTACAAATAAACATTAATTAGTAATATACCTTATTTTAAACAAATTAATAAAAATTTATAAAGTTTAAATTATAATGATGATGATAACAACGATGTTTTAAAAAGATTATTTCTCAGTTCTGTAAAACTGATTAGGATAAAATGAATTATGTAAAAATTGTTTTATTAAAACTTTGTAAAAATAATAAAAAATTACTTACATGAATTGTTTTCTGAAGGTTAAGGTTGTACTGGAGGTCGTTGTATATTTGTTCTACCCTCTTCAATTAAATCGTTCCACAGTTTATGATTTTCTAAAAAATTAATAAATGTACTTATATTTTTAGAAATATAATTTTTTAATTACCTAATATACGAGCAGTTTCACTTTTTTTCTCAGTTTTTTTATTACCATCATTATTTTTATCTCTCTCATTATTATTATCACCATCGTCTTCATCAATTCTTTTTTGTATATTTTTTACTAAAAATAAAAAATAAAAAACAGAACAATAAATTTTAATTAAAAACTTACTTCTTTTATGTCTTAAAATTCTTAAACTTTCGGTTTTTTGTTTTAAAGCCCGCTCAATTTTTCTTTTTTCAGTCTCTAAATCTTCAATGCTGTGTTCCAAAGTATGGAGAATTTTAGTGCGCTCTTAAGTTAAGTTAAGCTTTTCTTCTAAAATTTTGATTTTCATTCAAATCATTTAACGATTCAGCATAAAATAGCTCATTTTTGTTCAGTTTGGACCGCAACCATGCAGTTTTATTTGTTGTCGCTTGTGAATTTTCTTTTTCTTTTAGCATATACTTTATTTGAAGTTGAAGTGGTTCTGTTTTATTAATTTGAGCAGCATAAAGAATTTTATAGTTGGCTAAATTAGATTCACACTCAAACAATTTTGAAGAGCACATTTCGATGGTAAAATTATTCAAATATGCAGTTTTAATAAATATAAAAAATAAAACAAGTACAGCAAACATGTTGAAAATTAATAATTTAAATTGACCATAAAATGATTAAACAAATTTGAAAAGAATTATTTTTTGAACACAAATTATTTAAAGTAATCAACCAAAAAATAATTAAACAAATTTTTAAAGAATTCTTTTTGAAAACACAATTATGTAAACTTTTTTTAAAGAAATGTTTTATTTAATCAGAGTTTTTGAAAAAATCTTTGAGCACAAATTATTCTACAATAAATCTAAAATTTTGAAATAATTTTATTAATGCAATTTACAACTGTTCAACGCCAGCACAGTCATATTTGCATTCATAATTTTACCACCACTTCTTTTGTTTTCCACTTCCATTGCTACCGCCTACTCTTTTATTCCATTATTAAAACGGTTATTTAAAATTAATAATTATCGATTTATTTTTAAATAAAACAAAAAATTAATACGAATTTAAAAAACCTGTTTTTGTAACGTTTTTAATTTAATCAATTAAAATTAAAAAAGAAATTTTTTAAATTCAAGATAAAAAAGCGCTGTTTTAATTTAATAAATGTGCAGGTGTTCAAAGCAAAAAATACAACAAGTTACGAACAACAGTTCAAATTAAGGGTATAAATATTGTTACCATTAGAAGAATAGTCAGTTTCAATTAAACATGGATCCAATTACATTATTAAATAGTTGCACCAGCTCATTTAAAAAATTAATAGATTTGGAAATAAACAAAAAGTACTATATCGAAAATTTTCGAGTAATGAACACCAGATTTGGTGATTCAATTCAGGCAACACTAAAATTTTGTGATAAGCCAGTTATACTGCCGAAGCGCTATTCAAACCTAATACCGGAAATAGAAAGTTTGAATCAAAGTTTTGAAAATGGAAAGAAATTTCTGGTTGTTGAAGAGAAAATTGGAAACTACATCCCTTTGACTTTTGGAGAAGAAGACTAAGAAAATTTATCGAATTGAAAAAAGAAGAAAAGATCTTTTTGCAATAAAAAATTTTTTTGTAAACAAATATAAATAAATATTTGTATTTGAATTTAGGATTTTTATTAAAACAACAAAATATCCAAAAATTTTTATTTTTTTTAAGTTTATTACATTAAAAATTATTATTATTATCACTACTATCGCTGAACATTTCATCATCATCAACCTCATGTTCCATTTTGTAAGCTTCAAATTGCAATGATTGAAATGAACTCGCCATTTTCTTTTTTTCCATTTTTCTTCTAATTTTAATAATTCTTGGTACGGGTAAAAAGATTTCAAACATTGTGTTAATTCGAGCAGATCAATCACATTTAGCTGTTTCAACATATTTCCAAGCACGTAGTATACAGACATGTTTACCCTTTAGTATTCCAAAATACACTAAATTCGATTTGCATTTACCCAATTTTTTAAAGCAATAGCATAATTGATTGCGCAATAATCAATATGTTTACAATTATACTGATGATCATGATTTGTATAAGTTTTAACTATATACATAGCTGGGGAATAAAATAGAAACATTAGTGAATGTAGCTCTCTTCCTCTTGCAGCCGTTTCATTCTCTATGTTAGAAAGAGGTCGAGAGAACTACGGCGTTAGTGAGGCGGAGTATAATGAACTTAAGTCTACCTACTTGTACCACTACACTAGTCACGATAGCTAATTCAACTCCATTGAATCGACAGAGAGAGCAATAGCTCTCTCTGTCTATTCAATATTCGACATCCACTACCTTTTTCTAAATTCTGTTGGAGGGAGAAAGAGGGTAAAATAGAAACCATAGACTATATAGACCCCTCACTTCCTCACCCGAAGTAGTCCTCAGTTTTTTCTTATGAAAGATCCAGGTGGCGCTAAACACAATCGGAACACGCTGTAACTAATGGTTTGAAACCATACTAATTTAAAAATGAAAATCGCGGGAAATTTAAATCTTTTTCTTGTTTTATACTGAAATTGAAGGTATAAATTCAAACACAAAATAATTTTATTTGAAATATATTAATTTTAACAAATATGAAAAATACATAAATTACAAAAATTACATACAATTATAATACAATAATTGAAATTATCATAAAAATACTAATCAATAAATATTCAAATGTTTAAGATTAATTAACAAATAACAGAGAAAATTATGATAGGTAACTTATGATAAATAGAAATTTAACAAATTAATATAAACTAACTGCAGCGGAAACTCCGTACATATACGAAAAGTGTCTTGATTAATTTTATCGAATTAATTTAACTAATTTTACTTATTTGTTTATTCAATTTCACCAAATAGCACTAAAGAATCGGCAAATATAACCGCGAAACTGTCGGCACACTGGAAATTTAATTACAAGTTCAAATATCTCATATCCCATACAATGATTAAAACTTTTCGTTAATCTTCCAAATGTTATCAAAATCTATCATAGCTGATAAATGTCGTTAGTCGAGTTGATAGTCACTCTGCTGGATTTCTTGGGAAAAAAATGTGAGGAATCTTTTCATCATCCAATATTTCCATAAAACACACACAACTAAAATGGAAAAATTGCAAATTAGAGGGTAACCTAAAAAAATTAGTTAAAAAAAATGTACTTACAGTTTGAGACACAATAATCACATAAATTATTTGAAAAAAATCGAATTAAATCAACTTTTCAATATTTACATTTAATAAATATTATTATTAATTGTTTTTCTTCTAATGAGTCACCAACAAGCAACATACAAGCGAATTATTGTTGTATTAAAAATGGCGTTTTCTCTTTGTCTTAAAAATTTTATTTAATTTCAATCTAACAAAATCGCAAGCGCCACCGTCATGTATCAATAGTAACTAATATTGAAAAGAGAGGGTGCGAGGATGACAGAGAGAAAGAAACTCAATTCGAAGCGCCACCTGAACGAATCATAAGAAAACTACCACGTGACCGGCGGATTCTCCCACCCATATAACTGAAAGGAGCCTGTAGAAACTTTGGAGATTTCTGTGAGAGAGAAAAAGATGAAGCGATCCCCTCTCATAAGGTTTGTTGTTCTCCAATTGTCTTTGTCTATCTCAGATATCGATAAGAGCTCTCTTCTCTATTCACTAGAGTAGTGGTACAAGTAAGTAGACTTAAGTTCATTATACTCCGCCTCACTAAGGCCTTGGTTCTCTCGACCTCTTTCTAACATAGAGAATAAAACGGCTGCAAGAGGAAGAAAGCTACATTCCCTAATGTTTCTATTTTATTCTCCTGCTATGTAGTTCTCTTAAATTTGGAGCTTCCACCAAATCAATTATTATTATTTTGTTTGGTAAAAATTGTTGAAGAAATTGTTTTTCATATTACCTTTAACATCAATTTTTTCAACGTGTAACCTTCTTTCGGAGGGTACAATTTAAAGTCTGGTTGTTTGACAGGTTTATTTCGATTACCAATATTAGTTACGAACTTGGTATGACAGAAAACAACTATTAAGAATAAAGCAATAACACAATTTTCCAAACAACACTAACACCAATGAGATTCAGTTGGTCCACTAGGGAGCGCAATGGAAATACTTGAGAACTAGCAAGAAAGGTCCACCAGGGAGCGCAATCTGTGAGCGTATTCTCAGATTGCCTTTTGGTGGATCCTGAGCGGTTATTTATAGCCCGTTGTTGGTAGTACTCGGAGGAACTTATAACGAGTGGCGCGCTCTCTTGGAGGGCTGTCCAACTATCCTGGTGGTACTGGTGGGAATACTGGCTACAAACGTCTTTTAATAGCTGATGCAATATATTGTCAAATTTTTCATATGGTTGAATATTTTCATTAGGCGGGGTGTACCATTTCAATCCATATAAGTTTTTTGTTTTCCTGTTTGCTTGTTTTTGCGCATTTACCGATAAATGGTCCAAATGAAATGGAAAATTGAACAAAACATGAGTTTTACAGCAACATTCATTTAGTTTAATTATTGCCAATTCTTTACATAAAAATTTGTTATTAAATTGAAAACCTTGACTGTCGACAACGCATGTAATCATGATTGCAGTTGAAAACTAATTTTTTAAAATTACATTGATCTTATAGCTCCAGTAAGTGAATTATATTTAATTATACGATCATGTATTATTAAACAATATGCATACGTATTATCCGGAATATCTTTGACTGTATCAAATTCTAATCGAATATTAACAGTACCGGTATTTAAAAGTTCATTTTGTCTTGAGCAATCAATTACAACAATTGGTGCTAATTTGTAAAAATCATGTGGTGCAAATAAGGGTTCGTTTGGTTGATCATAATACGATTCTTGAAAATGAGAATACATCTCATAGAAAGTAGCAAAATAATGTTTGGTGAAATTTAAATTTAAATTATCATAGGGGCATTGTTCTGAATTTAAAAATAATTTAACATCATTTAAAGAACAATTATCGTAAACGTTTACATTTTCATTGATATTATTTTTCCTGTTGGTTTGTAAAGCAAATGTAACGTATCTTGGTTTTTCTAATTGAGATGCAGTTTTAATATTCGAAGAATTTTTCGTTGTTTTGGGAATTGCTGGTAATTCTTGCAATTCCCATGACCTATATGCCACATCTAATTCTGTTCCACGTTCAACAAATTTTAGTAAATTGAGACGTTCTATATCAACAACGGAAATATAAGGAACTTTCCAAATTAGTTTTGTTATTGTTATTTTCATAAATTCAGCTGGAGTTGTGTTAATATATGCGTTTAAATCAGTATTTCCTCGAATTAATACTAATTCTTGTTTAACATTTAAAATAATTTTTTTGAAATCTTCACAAAATCCCATCAACATACTTAATGGTACACATACATTAAAATTTCCATCTACATTTAATAAAGGATATGTGAGTTCTTTTATTCAAATTAAAAGAAGCATAACCCTTTAAAGTTGTTGCTACACCAGGATTGCAAACCCGATCAATGACTTTACCACCGATTTCATAACGAAATTCTTCAAATAAATGGCAAATAAAATTATTTGTTAATCTCACTGTATTGGAAGGTTTATTGTCGCTTTGTTTTAAAAATGTGCCTTCAGTGTAAATGAAACTTGATGATGGTGATGTATAGACATCCGTTTGTTGAATCGGTATTCGAATTTCATCGTTATGTCCAAATGATAGGGTAAATAAGAATGTTTTTCGATACTGACTAAAGAATAATCAAATCGTACTTTTTCGGCAACATTTAAGATGCTCATGGTTTTTTTTGGTTTTAATCCTATTGATTTAAGAAAGGCAATATTAGCAGCTGTTAATTGTTTAACAGTTTGATTGCGACTGATTGTAAGATTAAAAGTATAAGCTTTTATATTATATTTAATAACCATAATGCTTCAAATGCAGTCTTATCGTTATCGTTTGTCCTCTAAAATCGATTAAATCATTGTCTTGATCAACTATTTTAAGGGTAATATTATCAATGACATGCGTATTAATTGGTAAATAAATTACATTTTGCGGACGCTCAATAATCTTAAAACCTGGTGGAGAATCAGGGAAAAACTCATGTATGTGTGTCCTAATTGATTATTAGAATATGAACAGGTTGTTATGTTACAATCAACTTTAATTGCATTCACTTTTAAAATATTTACCTTTTTTTTTGGAAATACATATGTAAAACAGTTGCTGTCAACACTTCATTTTCAAATCCCGATAAACGAGCAATCGTATTAGGTTTTTTAAAATCTATATCATAATTTGACCTAATATGACATTGTAAAGTGTTTGTATTTGCATACAATCCTAATGTACAATTGAATCCACTAACTGTTTTATTTAATTGATCAATTTCATTTTTAAAAAATCTGCAATATTATCAATTTCATATGCACCTATTGGTATTGTAATTTCTTGGCCGCCAATATAAAATTTACAATTTTTTTTATCAATATTTGGTATGGAATTGAATGTTTCAAAGTTTATCAACCCCATTATATATTCATGGTCAAAGTCGTCACGTAAATCTATTGGGGGATAATAATTTGCTAATAATATACAAGAATTTCTTGTTAATATAAACGTCCTCATCCTATTACCAACAAGATTGAAATAAAACTGTTACATAATCACATTTGTTACGGGGTTGATGACAGAACACAAGAACCCTCGCAACTGATGATTCAGAAAAAAATTCTTTATTTTTCAATAACACTTTACAATCCTACTAAGATATGCCTTCGTAAATATCCGTCCCCACGGGAGCAGATGGGAAGCTAAGGCTGAGAAGAACTCTAGGAGCTAGAAACGTCCCCACGGGAGCAGATCCTAAGTCAAGTGGTGATCTAGTCAGTCTGATGTTTTCTGGACGGTGAGTGTGCTTATATTCAGGGTCGTTCCATCTGATTGGTCGGGGGTTCCGCTGAGTGGGAGACGGTGGCCGCGAGGGGGTAGTTCCTGGTCGTACAGGGTGTCGCTCCTATTGTTTACAGTCAATGTGGACAGCTCACGTTGCCAAATGATGAGACGCTGTGGCGCCATAATTCAAAAACGCCTCACTTTAGTTATAACTACTGGAGATGGCATAAAAGCCGAAACCGGTATACTTGTATATGATAAGTTCTCCTTGAAAAGAACGTCTTCGACTCATTTATTCATCAATTACAAAATATGAATATTTAAGAAACTTATTAAAACCAATTAAAGGAATTAGTTATTATGAATTTAATGATAATCAAGAAATTATGCATCCATCGAAAGTAAAAATTAATTCTATATTTATATTTGATGATGTTGCATGTGATAAACAAACAGTAATTCGCGATTATTTTGGTATGGGAAGACACAAATTAATTGATTGTTTCTATCTTTGTCAAACATATGCTCCTATTCCAAAACATCTTATTCGAGATAATGCAAATATGGTTATTATTTTCAAACAGGATGATATGAATTTAAAACATATATACAACGATCATGTTAACACTGATATGTTGTATAATAAATTCTATGAAATGCATTCATTATGCTGGCGTGACAAATATGGATTTCTTGTTTTATGTAAAGACAATGAATTAAATAATGGTCGTTACAGAAAAGGATTTGATCAATTGTTTCAAATTTAAATGATATATAGACTTTTTAATTAGCATTTTATTACAGTTGATTGAAGTAAACGGTCAAAATGAGTAAAAATATTACAAAACAGTTAATTGCAACAAGACGTAATGTTAAACAAAAATTAGATGCTCTAAAATCTTGCCAATTAGAATCAGAACAAAATTTGGAAAAACAGTATAAACCATTGGCAAATATTTTATCTCAAGCTCTAAAAAAAGAACAAAATTTTGAATTTAAAACATCCCCCAAACGAAGTCGATTAACATTAAGTTCTCGACCATCTCTTGATTCATTGAAAACAGTAATGACAGGTCCTATTTTTAAACCATCAGTTGAATCAACGTATATGTACAATCCAGAAAATACAGAAGAGGATGTTTATAATGAATTTGATATGTCTTCAAATGAGACAGTATGAGAACGAATTCCTGAATCATCATTTATAGAATATTTACAACAATACGATGAGTTACCGAGAATGTATGTTGAAAATTACATTAGAGATACAAAAAAGATATATGATCATACTTATTTGAGGCATGATTTAAACACCGATAGATTTTTTTTTGGTGATTCAGAAATACAATTTAGTGGACCTAATTTTAAAATAAAAGACGAATTATTTAAAGGAACTTTAGTTCTTTATGAATTAATTTTTAAAAACAAATCACTCCTAAATGAATATAATTATAATAAATTTAACGCAAATAAAGCGCCTGTTGGTAATAAAGGATATAAATTCATGCAGGTGATAAAACCTGCATTAGAAATAATATCAGAAGACGAAAATGCTCAACAACAACAACGATATAAAGAATTGCGACTTGCGGGTGGTTTAAATAATGTATATTCAACAAACCCAATTCAATAAGTGTATTCCGATGATCCTAATGGATTAGTTGATCGTTTAAAATTGCTTATTGTATCATCTGCAAGTGGCAATAATGCTCATATAAATGAAAGTAACAGTATTATAGAAGAACTACGAGAAAGAGATTTAATTGAGTAACTAGTATTGTTTGACATCATTTCAACAAGGAGTGTTGACAAGTTTGGTCGACATCGATTAAAAACAAATAATTTTACCAATCAATCATCATCATCGAATTTTATTACCAATCATGAAATACAACAATTAATGTCAAATTTTGTGACAAAAAATGATCTTCGGCAAAGTATTGTAATTATTAATTGCAAATTTAGCCACTAAAAATGATCTTAAAACATTAATTACAAATTCAGTTAGTAAAGCTGAAGTTCAACAAATGATTGCAAATTTTGTTACTGAAAATGATTTTCAAAATTCACTTGTAAATTTGATTTCTAAAGCAGAAGTTCAACAATTATTTGATAATGTTAAACAAATTGTTAACAACTTAATAACAAAAACGGAATTTAATCAAATAGTTTCTTCTTAATTGGGATATAATCATATATTAATATTAGGTGAATGGAAAAGTTTTCAGTATATTTTGTTCAATCAGAGTGATCATTATCGTGTACCTGTTTTATCTGGTACAATATCTTACATTAATTCTACTCCTGGTATTGAAGTATCTATAAAAAGACAACCAGCAATTCCAATATTAAATTTGTTTCAAAAAGTATTGAACGTTAATGATGAATTAAGATTTACAGTTCCCCCTCAAACACTTGCAAATGCTCCAAATCGAATGTTTGTAGAAATTTTATTGAAATACAGCATTAAAAAATGATCGATTTGAAAAGAGTTGTGGTTAATGAACTTCATAAACCGGCAAGAAAAAATTTTAGACGCCGTCATGTTATTGTTAAGGGATTAAATGCCTTGTACCAAGCTGATTTGATACAAATGTTACCATATTCAAAACAAAATTCTAATTTCAAATATATTTTGGTTGTAATTGATACGTTTAGTAAATTTATATGGGCACTTCCTCTGAAAAACAAGTTAGCAAAAGAAATTGTTATTGCTATAGAAAAAATACTTAAGAAACCTAATATTCCAAAAATTCTTCAAGCAGATCTGGGAAAAGAATTTTATAATTCCGAATTTGCAAAATTAATGAAAAATTTGGGGATTAATCGTTATTTAACATTTGGCAATACAAAAGCATCAATTGTAGAAAGAGCTAATCGAACGTTAAAAACATTTATGTGGAAAGAATTTTCTTATCTACGTTGCGGCACGAGCGAGTGCTGCAATATCTTGTACAATATCTTTTGTTTCTTCTAATTGAATTAAATACATTACATTTCCTTCTTTCTTTACTATTTTTCCTGATTTCCATTTTTGATTTGAATTGTAAAAACGAACTTGAACATAATCATCAATATTAAATGATTTTGTGACATTTACTGATTTTTGTTTCTTCTTCTTGTCATTATTGTCTACTTTAATTAAATCTAAACAAGTTTTTATTTTATCTACATGTTTGCTTATTTCGATTTCATTTAAATTTACAATAACGTTATTATTTCTTATTATAATTAATTAATTTCAGAAGTCTTTATTATTTTAATGGTATCAGTTACAATAGTTTTTACAGTTCTTATATATTAATTCTAACTCCTAGTTACAAACTTTATATAGAATATTGTGTGGTTTTGGTATTTCTTGCGTCACTATGGTATACAGATCACTGTACGTTTATTAGTTATTTCTATTTACACTGTTCTATAAAGGAAAAATGGGCAAAAAACCTTCTTAAGACAAAATTTTTCTTAGCACCTAATGTTTTTACAGACTAATCTATGCTATTTACAGTACTTTTAAATTACATATTTATATATCTAGGTATGCATGTATTTGTCTATATTTATGTTACATTGAGTTGAAGAACTCTAAGTTTTGGTAGGGCAGTTTGTGCTTAATTTTAAATATAATTCTGTTTATATTTCTTTCCCTGATATGTTTTAATAATTCATTATTGTATAGTTTTGTGTTATAGAATTTGTTCGATAATTCCTCAATGTGGTCTTTTATCGGCATAATTCCTGTCTCTTCATACAATTGTTTAATTTTAGTGTATCTATTTTTGTTTAATATTAATCTCAGACAGGAGTTTTGAAAGGTCTCCAGTGGTCTGCGTTTTCTATCAGATATGACACACCAGGCGGGGGCTGCGTAGGTTAAAATTGGTCTGATTATCGATTTATATATTAGTTGCTTATTTTTGCTGCTTGTGTATTGAGATTTTAGAATAGGATATAGGATTTTTAGTGCACCTCTTGCTTTATGCATTACTGTGTCTATATGGGGTTTAAAAGATAATCTTTTGTCCAGTGTTACTCCTAGGTATTTAACGGTAGGTTTTTCGTCTATCTTTTTGTTATTAAGTGTTACTTTTGTAAATATTTTGTTGTTGGTGAATTTCTTACTAAATGCTATGTTTTCGCATTTGTCTGTGTTTACGGTTAATCTCCATTTGTTGAAGTACTTTTCTAATTGCCTTATGTGTATGTATATTTGCCTGTTGGCTACTTCTGCTGCGAAGGAGTGTGCATATATTGCAGTGTCGTCGGCGTATAGCGCTAGCTTGGTTTTTGTGAATTTTGGTAGATCATTTATGTATAGATTAAACAGTGTTGGTCCAAGTACGGACCCTTGTGGGACGCCTGATATGATCTTTGTGGGCGCCGAAACGGCGTTCCCAACTTTTACGATAAATTCTCTGTCGGTTAGGTAGTCTTTGATTATATTTATAAGTTGTCTGGGTATATTTGCATTTATCAATTTGTAAAGTAATCCCTGTAACCATACTTTATCAAAAGCTTTTTCAAAGTCGATTAATAACATTGACGTTGTTTTATCCAGGTTAAAATTTATTGATATGTCATCTACTAATCTAACTACTTGTTGGACTGTGGAGTGTTTTTTCCTAAATCCAAATTGTTCAGGAATTATGATTTTATTCTTTTCAATGTGGCTTATTAATCTGTTATGGATTATTTTTTCTGCAATTTTAGATAGCCCAGTTAGGAGGTTGATGGGTCTGTAATTGATAGGGTGGTTAAGGTTTTTGTTGGGTTTCGGTATCGGTATTATTATTGATTTCTTCCAGGTGTCTGGGAATTTTTGAATTCTAAATATCGCGGTTATTATATGAGTAAGCTGTACTATGGCCTTTCTGGGAAGGTTCTTTAAAACGATGTTTTCAATATTGTCGTTACCTGGGGTTTTCTGTTTGGGTAGGTCGTTTATGACTTTAACTATTTCTTTATAGCTTGAGATAATTTTAGAAAGCTGGGTGGTTGTTGTTATTTCTTGCTGTTCAAAGAAGTTGTCGGCTTCTTTTACTATCTCTTTTTGTTCATGATTTAGATTTTCATCACTGAGTTGGTATGTTTTTTGGAAAGTTTCGGCTAGGAGATCTGCTTTGTCTTGGTCAGTATAATTAAAAGTTTTGTTTATTGGGTTTATTATTGTTGGAATCTTTTGATATTTCTTTTTTAGTGCTTTTGTTAGTTTCCAAATGCTGTTGTCTTGGGGTTTGAGGTTTGATAATTTTTCTTGCCACGTTTTGTTACGTTGTTCTGCGATTTCTTGTTTTATTTGATTATTTAATAGGTTCATTAATGTTTTGTACGATTGATCGCGCGTAGATTGCCATCGTTTTCTAGTTTTATTTCGATATTTAATTAAGTCTTTTGTATTTTGGTCGATATTATCTTTATTAATATTAATAGTTTTGCGTTCTGAATGTTTATTTTTTATTCTGTTTATTGTTTCAGTGAATTTTTGTACGATATCATTTAGTTTTTCTGCGGTGTCTATTTTTGATTCAATTGTAATAGCCTTGTTTAGGTCTTGTCTAAACTGTGCCCAGTTTGTTTCTTTAAACGAGTTTATAGTTTTGACGATCTTATCGCTTTTAGGGTGTTCTATCTTAATTATCACCGGGTTATGGTCACTTCCTAGTTCACTAATTGATACCGGGTCTGTAATGTTTATCACGTTTTTAGCGATAGCAAGGTCAATTGTGGATGGTTGGTTTCCGTTATTTGGGAAATGCGTGTATTCATCTGTGTGTTATATGAATAGGTTGTTATTTAGTACGTAACTATGCAAACATGTGCCGTTTGTATTGTTATCTACATTGTTCCATGCCGGGTGCCTTGCATTAAAATCTCCGATTGTTAATACTTTCGGCTTTTGGAATATTGGATCTAAGTTGAGTGCGTTAAGTCTGTTATTAGGGGGTTTATATATTGCTGTTATTACTGTATTGTTGTGTAGTAACTGAATTGAGATGTTTTCAATTGTTGTTGAGTCTAGGTAGGGAAGTGGTTGGTGTGGGATTTCCGATTTTATTGCTATTGCTATTCCCCCGCCGAGTGTGTCATTTCTGTCTCTCCGGTATACATTATAGTTTTTAATTTTAATTTTATATCGCGGGTTTATATTTGTCTCGGACAATGCTATTACGTCTATGTCATGTCGATTAATGAAATCAATTAATTCTGTATCTTTTTGTGGATACCTTGACAATTCCAGTACATGACATTGATGTTATTCATTGTCGATTTCGTTAATTACGTTTATTAGGACAGTAAATTTTTCTCCCTCCGTTTTACAATCTCTTAATTGTTGATTCATTTTTTTGACGTATTTCAGCATTTTGTTAATGTTTATTAGTGTATTCAGTTTACTCACCTCGTTTATTAATTCATTTACGTTTCCGATGTTATGATTGTCTTTCGTTGTTGTTTGTCTCTGTTGTTGACGATCTTCTTGTTGCCATTCTAGATAAGGTGTATGGGGTCTATCTTGCTGCTCTGTCGGTGCTTGGTTTTCCTCTTCATGCTGTTTTCGCTGATTTTCCCATGCGTTTGTTGTTGGTTTTGGGGCATCTCGCACATGTGTCCTTGTTACGAGTCTTGTATCTTGTCTTGTGTGTTCGATTTTTGATATATACGTGGGGCACTCTACAGAATTACTCAAGTGATCGCCATTACAGTTGTAGCACTTGGGGTTGTGTTGGTTTTCAATGCTGCATTCTGACGTTATGTGGTCTCCCAGACATTTGATACACACCGGCGGTGCATAGCAATTATTCGCTGTGTGCCCCCATTTTTGACAGCGGTGGCATTGTGAGATGGCTGTTCTGTTTTTTAAACGGTCCCAGGTTACTTTAATATGACACACATATGGCGCCATTGTTTTTATTTTACTAATTGTTATACTAGATTCTGTTATAACGAGATATAGTGCATTTGATTTTGTTTTCATTTTATGTATATTGCGTACTGGTATTTTGCACTCTTTTAGCTCCCTCATTATTTCTTCAATTGGTGGTGATTGTTCTAGTCCTTTCATTACGAACGAATGTGTTTTTTCAGTTTTTAATGTATACGTGTGGAAGTATACACTTTTATTTTTTAATAATTCTTTGAACGGTTTCCATTCTTCAATGGCTTTCGCTTGTATTATTACGTTGTTCTTTGTATACTTTACATAGTATCCACTTTTTAGTATTTCTTTGCAGCAATTAAATAGGTTTCTATTTTGGGTTTCATTTTGCGGTTTGCAATGAATTATTATTGGTGGAGGTGATACCTTTTTCTTGTTATTTTCGTTTGGCACTTGTTCGTTGTTTGTTGTGTCACTCTTACTTGGTGTTTGTTCTACGTTGTCTAGACTTGCAAAGCGATTGGTTGTTGTTATACTATGTATTTTTTTGATTAGGTCGTTATTTTCTTCTTTAGATGGTCTTCTTTTCCGTGTTGATCTTTTCATGTGTATGAACCCTTGTTCTTCATTGGTTTCAGTCTCCATTTCGGTGCTGTTATTGTGGGTATTTTTATCCATAACTTTTTGTTTGGGTTTTGTTTTGTTTTTATTTATATGTTTATTTATTTACTTATTTATTTATTTTTTATGGTCTTGGCGCCGACCTAGGGTTAGGTCGACAAATTGTTTGACTTAGTTGTATGCACTAATGCACAGACACTTATCACTATTATTATTACTGTTAGGTAGCTCGTCCGAACACGTCCTTCTCGGTCAGAGGCCGGTAAGGGAATTTTCTTTCTTATTATATCTAGGCGCCTAAGCCATGGACGACCTATAACTTCACTTAATTCATCCTCTACAATATAGTGTTTGATTATGAGCAATTTTATTTTGAAATTTTATTGTCACATTAGTTTTCCTTATTGGTTTTCGTGATTCTTTAAAATAAGATTTTAATATACAATTAGTACGCTCAATTTTCTTATTAGGAAATAATTTTTTAAATAATTTCTTTGATATAGCTGATAATTCCGCACCTGTATCAAGTTCCATTTTGACATTTTTATTGTCAGTTTCGACATTTATAAATATTTTAGTGTCTTTAGTTTTATCATTAAAAATATTATATATTTCTATCTCACTATCACTATCTGATTCGTTATTTATATTTTTAATAGTTTTTGAATTTGTATTTATTTTTGAAGATTTTAATTGAAATTTATTTTTAACAGATTTACATACTGGTGATATATGACCTTTTTTTCCACATGAATTACATATACCTTTTTTATGAAAACAATTTTCTGATTTATGATTATTATAACCACATCGGAAACATTTTATATTTTTATCAAAATTTTTGTGATAATTTTTATGTGAATATTTATTTTTAGTTGATATTGTATTTATTGAATTTTCAAATTTTGTTACCTCATTACTTGATGAAGCTGCCCATTTACTAATTTCATAATTTGTTGCAAAATCTACTACCTTATTAAATCTATCAAAAGATGCTTCAAATAACTTCAATCTGAGATCATTATTTTTCAAACCAACCATAAACTGAGTAATTAAAGCTTCTTGTAACCAATCTGCTGGAAACTTGCAATATTTTGACATTTTTTAAAGTTTTGCAGCATATTCTTGAATTGATTCTTCATCACATTGAACATTTTTATAAAATTTATATCTTTCAGAATATTTATTTGGTTCTGGTTGAAAGAAACCATTTAATATTTCAATTAATTCTTCAAAATTTTTATTTTCGGAATTATCTGGAATACACAAATCACAAAGCCTTTCAAAGTTAGTAGATCCAACTGAATCAATTAAAATTAGAACTTTTTTATTTTCTGGAACATTATGTAAAATTAACTTATTTTTCAATCTTTTAACATAAGTTGACCATTGGCATATTTCTGGATTAAAGGATTCAATAATGAATGTAATTTTAAAATTATCTGATGTTTCCGGCATTACTGTATTTACAGTTATAAATTTATTTAAATTTAATAATTAATTAATTATTTTTTATCTCTCTCAATTGTATACTAAGCCAATTATCCTCGTCGCCAAGTTTAGATTCTTTTTAAATTAGAATATTTTATAATAGATAATAAATCTATATTTTTAAATATTGAAAAAATCTTTTTTTTATTTAGTGTATTTATTATAACTACTGTAATTAAGGCTTCTATAATTTATATTTTTTTATATTGATATCAGTATATCTATTAAATATACTATACTATTGGCTTGTTTTTTTGTGCATGTTGCAAATTCTCAAACAACCATTGAAATATTTTTTTTGTGAGAAAAACGATCCATAGGTTGAAATTTATTTTTCAATTTCAAAATGGATCAAACCTTTTTGAGTATTATATAAAACGTTGGATTTGCATTATATATAGAATCGTTTTGTAGTTGACCAACAAAACACGATGCTGTTTTGTAGTTTTTATAAATATTGTTGCATGTAGGCGAATTGAAATTTGATGATGAATCACATAACAATTTTAAAGTGATGTAAATTTGATACTCCTTTTCTTTAAAAAGAAAATTAATTCCTTTTCTTGGTATATTGATCATATCATCAATATTTACTACAATTCTTAAAAACAGTATAACACCACCATTATAATCAGCGTATAAATTTTTCAATAAATTTCACTAACGATGAAACAAATTTATCTTCTGATAATTTTGAAACCAACATAATTTGTAGGATTTCTTCATTATCGAGTTGATGCAAATTCTGATATGTTAATATGCAATCAGGTATAAAAATTTTCGTTAAAATGCAACGACCTCCATCTATGTTTTTGTTGTTAATAAATTTTTTTAGATGTTCGATGCATATGTCAACATAATTCTTTTGAACTTCATATATAAAGTTGAGTGACATCTGAAATTTAAACCATACTAATAAATCCCCATGCTTTAGTATCTATTAAATTTGAATCTATAATTCTTTTATCATCATATGGGCTAAGTGCAATTTTATTTTGTTTTATTGTGAAAACATCATGTTTTAAAGATTTAATCAAATATTGTGTTTTTGTTAAAATTTGATTATTAAATAGAGCATTTTTATAATCATCAAATGTTAATTTTCTTATTGCACGTAGTTTTGTTCCTTGAGATTTTTTAACATCTTTCTAATTCTTTACTCTAATTGTATACATTTTAGATCTTAATCCTACAAACTCCAACATAATTTCTCCACAATTTTCATCTTTCATTACACCTAATACTTTTTTATTTACTAAAGGAATTTCCCATATGTTGCTTAGAGGGTAATCACTAGTACAAAATATTTTTTACAATTTAACTTAATTATTTTATAAATATCATCAACAAAAAATTGATAAATTAAACTATCGGTATCAGTAAATAATAATTTTGCTGTACTGATACCATATTTATCTAATACATAATTATAATGAAAATTATAAAGAAATATTTTCGAAATGTCTAATATTGTAAAACCTATATAAATAGATTTGTTCATTACAATTTCTAATTTATTCATTTCTACAATAACCATGTTTTCATCAAATATAGTACAACTATGAAAATTTGGCTTAGATATTAAAGCTCTAGCACCCCATTGACCCTCCCACTCAGTAATTAATCTAATATCCTTATGTTTACGAACATTCTCCATAGTTTTACCAAATACAGCATTGTTCATCAGTTTGAAAAATTTTTCTCAAAATCGTTTTTAGATTTTTGTCTAAGTTGTGTATTTAAATCGATATATTTTTTTAACCATGGAGATTGTTTAAATTTCAGTGTTCTGTGAACTTTAGATAATACCATGCCATACTTTAAATATAATTTTAAATTTCTATAATGTAAAACATAATTTTTTTTTTGGATACAAAGTTGTTAACAATTTACTTGATTTAGATCCTGGAGGTATCATGTGATTTAACGCCCATCCACTATCACGTTCTTGAAATTTCTCTAATTTTTTAAAAATATTTTCCAAAACGTTAGCGGTGTACCACTCTTTTAAATTAGTGTTTGAATCAATTACTTTATTACGAGTATTTAAACTTTTTAAATCTACTTCTCCGTTAGATGGTTTAATAAAATTTGCCGAAAATATTACATTGACTTTAACAATTGATGTAGTCAAAACTTTTTAAATTTTTATTGAAAAACTACGAAATGCTTTTTGAAAAAATTCTATTGGATCTTTAATGCTTAAATTTATTATTGCACCACTAAGTAATCTACTATTAAAAGCAGTTTCAACATTTTGCCAAATCACTTGTTGTTTGTTTACGTTTTGGTTAAATTTTAATCCACGACCCGTTTTTTTCAGTTTAAACTTTAATTATTTCAATTTTTCTCGATAAAACTTTAATAGTGCCAAATTACCTTCCTGTTTAAATAAATTATCACTACATTCTTTATTTTTAATAACTTTACGAATTAAATGGATTTGTTTGTTTAAAAGAGCAGTGCACTTCATCAGACTTACTTGAGCAATTGATGATGCTGATGATGATGCCATGATCACTAATAATAAATTAATTGCATAAACGGAAGTATTTATACTCAAAAAATGTGCAGGTGTTTATTTGCATATGCAATAACTTCTGCATGTGTTTGGCCTTGAAAAAACCTGCACTAACAAGGGTACGCAATATAGGTCATTCGCATTCGCGGTACTTACCCCCCCCACCCTTCCACCAAACAAACCCCCTCCACACAGAGCCCCCTTAGCCGCAGACATTTTGTAGCCCCCTTAGCCACCATTTTGTAGGCCCCCTTAGCCAAGAAATAATCCCTTAATTTGGCGACAACAAAATCATTACTTCCAAAATCTTTTTCTAGCTCGCCTTCTTCTTCAGAATCGGACGGGAACAGTGAATCTCCACTTTCGTCATACTCTATTTCATCTGACAGCGAAACTGTTGAATTTCGTCAGATGAAACTCGGGAAGTTTTTTTTGGACAACTTCGACTTTAACAAATTTCTTCTTTCTTTATCGAGCTTATTCTGCTTCGGTAGCACGCTCAATTTCGTAATTTTCTGGCGTGTCAATCAGAATTCTTGAACGTCCGGGCTTACGTCCTACGTTTTTCTTTCTTTTTTTGGAGCAGCTATGGGAAATGGTCTCACTATTTCCGGTGAAATAATTGTGGATGACGAACAATTTATATCTTTTCTTCGGGAATCTCATATTCGGTTTGATCTACCTCATCGTTGTCTGCTGTTCGAAATTGTTTCGTTCATCGACAGGATCAGGTCTATCTATAACGGCAAAACTGAAAAAGTCTGAATCACTGAAAATTTCGCTTTCAATATTGTTTTCGGTAAAAGAAGGAGAAAAAGTGTTTCTTGTAAATTCAGCCACTTCATAAATGGTTATAGTTTTCCCTGGATTGTTGACTAGCCACTTTTCATGTTCATACAGTAGTATAAATATGTATGTTCTGGACCAGGAAGTCGGAGCCAATTTTCAAATTCTCCCGCCAATTGACATCGGGAAGTGACGTCACGGTGCGGGAGATTTGAAATTTCAAATTGACCAACTTAAAATTTGGAAAAGTAAATTCCCCCAGATTTCATGCCAACGTAAAATCTATGCAAGTAAATTTCCCCAGATTTCGTGCCAACCTAAAATCAATGCAAGTAAATTCCCCCAGATTTCATGCCAACCTAAAATCTATACAACTAAATTCCCCCAGATTTCATGCCAACCTAAAATTCTAGTAACTAATGTCAATTTGTAGCCCATTAAACAGCGGAAACGGCGGCAAATTTGAAAAAAGTTGTTTTTATGGTTGACAACAAACAAAATTTACGTTGTCAAATTAGCCCAGCCTAGCCTGACTTTTAAATGAGAAATTTGAATGAAAACGCAAAAAGTAAATTGTATACTTTTTATTGAAAATATACAATTAATTAAATAATAATAATAATAATAATAATAATAATAATAATAATAATAATAATAATAATAATAATAATAATAATAATAATAATAATGATAATGATAATGATAATGATAATGATGATAATGATAATGATAATAATAATGATAATAATAATAATGATAATAATGATAATGATAATAATGATAATGATGATAATGATGATAATGATAATGATAATAATGATAATAATGATAATAATGATGATAATGATTATAATGATAATAATAATGATAATAATGATGATAATGATAATAATGATAATAATGATAATAATAATAATAATTTATAACTATAAACGGTAAACTAATCAATTATTGAAAAATACTCTTTAATAATTTTATATAGAAAATCATATTTTATTAATCTTCATTATCCGATGAAGACGTATTAAATTCTATCATATTCATACACTTTCTATGAATTGGTTTACAACACTGCGTATAAGACATAATTTCAAAAAGAGGAGTTTTTATACAAAAATAACACCAAGAATGCTCATGTTTAATGTAATTTTGTATGGAGTCTCTCTTGAGACCTTTATGAAAATGAATTTTTTTGAAAACTTCAGTCACATTTGGTTTATAATTATTATAGCACTTTTCACAAATTCTCACATTTTTATATTTATAAAAAGTGTACGTAATACAAAGATGTTTAGCTCCATAAATTTCTCTATAACTAGGTAACCAAAGTAAGAACTTCAATAAATTCTCACAACTTACTTGGTCACCAAATGGAAAATTATCTAAATCATATAAATCATGGTTTGGTATTACTTCCAAAAATTTTTCATAGCCTTCTGTATCTTCTGTATCTTCAACTTCATTCCAAACTTTTGTCCATTTTTCCTCACTGAATTCGTCTAACAAATCACTCACTATAGTTCTAGGTAATAATTCATATAATTTTGGTAACGAAAAATTGTCAATTGTCAAGTTTTTCGCCACTACTTGTAAGCACATTGAGTAGAGATTAGACATTTTTGAATGAAAGACTATCACTATAATTAAATTAAAACTAGTGCATTAGATAATCACTCTCTTGAAGTTGAACTATTGACTAAACCTGCTCTAAATTATTCTTAATTTATATAAAAATTAATGAATGCAATTATTGTTGTGATAAAATGTAATGACAAACGGATAATGTAAATAGAATAATATATTTTTTAATATAAAAATATAACAAGGTCAACCATTAAGAATATATCATTTCTTCTCAAGCTGACTTTAGTTGTTTTTGAAAATTTATGCAAGAAAATTGCTGAGGCATTTGTTACAAGATACGATATTGGTATTCGAATACGAATACGTATTCGAATACGAATTTCTGCTTCAACAATCGAACAGGTAAGTAATATTGTTTCTTTCTTATATTGTTGTAATAACGTATAAATTATTAGACTGTGGATGGCATATTCTCAACAACATTATCCAAAAATTGTTGATGTTCGTTCATCAATTGATTATTTAAGACACATGTTTAGTGATTTACTCTTCGAGGCTCAACATGAAGGTGTTTATGGTAGAAATTGGTTTTCGTCAGATTACTTGCATCAAATATCAGGAGAATATAAAAAAGCTGAAGAAATCTGTCAGTTATATTTAGATGGTAAAAGAAATTTGGATAATACAATTTTTGATTTGATTGAAAAGTGTGATGCAAAAGTTTGTCTTCGCGATGTAATGCACGAACTTCCTTATGGAATAGTAAAGAAGTACGAAATTGATAAATCTATTTACGACAGCGACGATAATGATGGAAAAGAAAACAAGAAATAAATTATCTAATTTTTATTAAAAATAAATATATTTTTAATAACAAATTCTATTGTTTTAATCTATTCTTTAGAATATTATATTAAATATAGTAAAAATTCATATTTTTTATTCCTTTCCGGACAAAACTACTTCAAATTATATTCTTTACAATTCCTGTCAATTGATAATATTCGAATAATTTATCATGAACAATAATACAATATGCTCTAGTTTTATTAGGAAAATTCACACTACTTTCAAATTCTAACTTTACGTCAACTGTTGATGATTGGATGGCTTCGTTTTGTTTTGAACAATCAATGACGAAGATCGATCGAAGTGCAAAGTTTGTATAGGTCGTCGTTGGTGTTGATGAGTGATTGTTATGAAAATCACGATGAAAATCGATAAAAGCTTGATAAGCTTCAGTATATTGATTTTTTTCAAAATCAAAATTTTGATTTTCATATGGATAGCACTGAGAATTCGACCATACACGAAGATTCGTTAATTTAACATGATCGAATTTGCTGATTTCCTTCTTCGGATTGTCTTTGCGATCCGTTTGGAAGGCAACAATTACATATCTTGGTCGTTCTAGATTGGTAGTTGTCTTAACGCTCCATATATCCTTCTTAGATTGTCTTAGTGAGGGTAATTCAAGAAGCTCCCAATTTCTAAATCCAATCAGTATAGGGATATTTTTATTCATTTGATCTAGAAGATATAATTTCGATTGATCACTCGGATATACGTGTTTTAATTTTAAGCATAAATCTTGAATTTTAATTGTTGCTGTCTTTGTTCCATTAGTAAAATAACAGTTGTCATCAGACCGACTGCGTACTAATCGAATTTTGTGTTTTCCATTGATAATTGTCTTGTAATCGTGAAAGCAGGCAAATAAAAATGATAATGGAATACGTAGACTAACATACTCGTTATCAGCTGCTAGAGATACTATTGTACCACTATCGGGACACCAACCAGCTGTTTCTAAAGCTCTACTTTCATCATGATTGTAACACAATAAGCCTTTAATGGTTGTTGTTGTTCCAACGTCTCGTACTTTTTAAATTTCTTTACCATTCAATTTGTATGCAATTGAGTCGAATAGATATGCACCAAAATTATTAGATAATTTACAATCACCAGTTGCCGTTGCATTAGCTATTTCTTCATATTTACAAATTAAATACAAAAATGATTCATAAAACGAAATAAAAACATCCTGTTGATTAATGTTGATTTCAATTTCATCGTTATTTTGAAATGATGAAATTGTCGGATGATACGTATGATATTCTTCTTTTTCAATACTATCGTCGAATCTTACTTTTTTGTATATTTGTAGTTTTTCGGACATTGTAACCAAGATCTTTTAATATTTGAATGCTTGCTTGTGTCAATGATGTTGTTGTTGTTGTTGATACGGATGATAACGACGTCTGACTAATCGGAAATGATTGAATCTGAGGTATTTTATAGTAAGTACCTCTATCCCCACCACTATGGAAAACTAGGCCCATTGCTTTTCAATTCTAATCTGATAACAAGTTCTTCTCCTTGGAAATTAACCAAATCACCGTTTTGATCAAACACTCTGATGGTTAAATTGTCAATGAAATGTTTATTCAAAATTGGCAAATATATATGATTTCTTGGCTCAATATTTATAGCATAACCTGGATTTACAGCTGGCGCAAATTCATAAATTGTGTGTGATGGTCGATTATTATAGTATGATCCTGTTGTTATATTACATTCAATACGAATTGATAAAACTTTGATTATCTCCACTGGTTGATCAGATGAATGTAGTTGATTAGGTGGTAGAACTTGTTTTGTTAATCCTAATAACGTTCCAATACCATCGCCTTTAGTGAAGTCAATTTCATATTTACTCTTCAATTCACACTTTAACGTATTATTGTTTGGCTTCAGTGAAAGAAATTCTGCTTTATTAATATCATTAGGTGGACTAAGTTGTTCTTGTAGGTAGTCTTCAATGTGTGTTATCTCATATGCACCAGTTGGAATGGTTATTTCTTTTTCTATACCATTATCTTTATAGTAGAACTTATTCTGTCCCTCTTCAATGTTTGGTATTGTATTGTATGTATGAAAACCAATAAGGGCCAATGAATAACTACAGTTTGGATTCAAATTGATTGGAGGATAAAAGTCTGCAGATAGCACACTGCTACGACCTTTTAATGTGAATGTTAAAGACATGACTGAGCAATGAATGTTCAAGCACCTTTATTATATAAGAATTTTAGACATAAATGTCCACAATTATATGTATTATATTTTTGTAGATTATTAAAATTATATAAAATATTTTTACATTTCCAATACTTGATTAGTTCTTTTGGAGGCTTTAGATTTCCATAACTATCAAAATAAAGCACTTTATTATTTTGTTTATAATATGCTACCCAGTGTGTACCACTACCTTCTCGAGAATCTAAATTAACAATACCTGTTTCGTATTTTCTAATTTTTTGAGGTAAATCATCTCTCATGAAAACACCTCGAAAATTAGGAATCTTAAGCCTTTCAGCATATGTTCGTAGTTGATGATCAGTTAGGGGATGAGAAGGTAGTTTCAGTGGTAGTTTTTTGTCAAATACAATCCCAATCCTGTTTTGTGTTTTTTCAAGTACAATCCATTACCTTTTCTACCTAAGGCAATGGCTTCCATTGTGCGATTATGACGTTCGGCCTCTTCCAATTTTTTTCTTGCTGCTTTAGCATCGTTCACAGCTTTTGTTACAGCTGCTGCACCGCCTGTTAATGCTCCTAATGCAGACAAACCACCGAATAATAAGGGTAACCATCCACCAGATTTTTTTGGTATGGGTATAATTCGAGGTAAACGAATACGTTTACGACCACCAGCTTTTTTAACAGCAACACGAGCCGCTTTAACTATTGTTCCAATACTATCAGATCCATTGGTGGTCTTCTTCAGTAGATCGATAATACCCTTTTTAAATGCACATTTCTTCAATTGTTTTCGTCGTCGTCGTCGTCTATGTCCCATTCCCAATTTTTGTTTGGCTTTCATTATATTCGTTACCAAATAGGCGGCTGCTTTTTCTCCTAGTGAAGCGTCACGTGACGTAACTCTTTCCCAAGCTCTATTCTCTAAAATTTTATCGGCTCTATGTCGATCTTCAAGATTTTTACTCTGCGAATACGCTATATCGTGTTGTTTACATGCACGATCTAATTCGTTAATTCCCGGATCGCCCCGCTTCAATCGTTTAGCTAGTTTCGTACCAGGTCCACAGTATTGATATCCGGGGATATGTAATTCAATTGGTAATTTGTTAATTAAGGAATTAACAAGTCCGTCACCTTTGAACGTCAACATTAAACTGACAAGATGACGTCTGCCTTCTTATATAAATACCCGCAGACTGACAGACATGCCTTCAGTAGTTATGATGAACGTTGTCAAACATAAACTATCTCTTAAAATAAATAATCATGACGTGTCAGTTGTGAAAAATCATCATCGACACAGTCCACTACTTCCCGATACGATGAGAACAATAATTTGTGGACCTAGTGGATGTGGTAAAACAAATGTGATAATTAGTCTTTTACTGGAACCGAATGGGTTGCGTTTCGAAAATGTCTACATATTTTCAAAATCACTCTTTCAACCGAAATATGAGTTCCTTAGGAGTGTCCTTTCTAAAGTCAAAGAAGTTGGATACTATCCATTTACAAATAATGATGAAATCATACCCACACGTGATGCAAGAAGTAATTCTGTATTCATCTTTGACGATATAGCTGTACCTGGTGAACAGGAGAGAATCCGAGAATACTTCAGTATGGGTCGACATAAGTGTATTGATTGTTTCTACTTGTGTCAAACATATACACGCATTCCAAAACAATTAATACGTGACAATGCAAATGTAGTTGTGATTTTTAAACAAGATGAACATAATTTGAAGATGATTTATAGTGAGAATGTAGGAAGTGATATGAGTTTCGATGTATTCAAACGTATCTGTAATGAATGTTGGAAATATCAGTATGGATTTTTGGTAATATTAAAAGATGAAAATCTACGGAATGGACGCTATAGAAAACAATTTGATTGCTTCATCAAACTATAAATAGACTGATAAATCTACATCATCAAACATTCATTGTTCAACTGTGACAATGTTAAGTCAACAACAGAAACAAATTAAGAAGAAATTAATAGAAGCCGCTGATAATGTTAGAAAAAAATTTAAACAATTAAAGAATGAACAAATAGATCAGACGGAGACAATCGATAGACTTTTGGAACCGATTAAAAAGCCATTAGATGAACTGGTGTTGGAAAAGAAGAAGAAGAAAAAGAAAACTATTAAAAGAGAACAAATAGCAGAAGATGAACAACAACAACAAGCACTACCTCCACCAAAAATTAAAGTTGAGGAAAAAGAAGAAGAAGAAAGTGTACCGCGATTTCCGTATGTGCCGAGAAGACACTCCATTGCAAGTAAATTCGCCGCCGACGACGGCGAAGATGAAGACGATGACGATGACGACGATGACGATATGGAAGAATTATTTATGGATCAATCAAAATTATCTGACAAGGCTTATGCTGATTACATCAATCAATATCCAGCAATTGCACAACCCTATATTGAAAAATTGATTCAAAAACATCAAACAATCACTTCAAAAATCAATTATGATGAGGCGACGGAGAAGCTAACTCTGGGCAATACAGTTTTGTATATTGAGCCTGATGGTGATATAAAAGTATTGAATGAAGTTTTCAAGGGAACAGAAGGATTGTATGATTTGTTGTTTTTGAAAAATGTCTTCCCATAGTAAGTTTTCAATTAAGGATCAAGACGCTTATAAGAGAATTATCAATCTTACAAATGCCTATCGACAGAACTATGATCCACAGAAGAAAATACAAGGAGATACATCATATAAATATCAAAAGGTTATTAAACCATTATTAAGATCACAGAGTTCCCCTTCTCCTTCGGGGCGGGGTGTTCAATTTTTACGATACAATAGAAAACCAGTTGAATATATTTATTGGGATGATCCGAATGAGTTAGTTGCTCGTTTGGCTTTGTTGTGTGCATCAACTGGTGCGGGAAATAATTCTCATCAAAACGAGATTATTGCTATTGAAAAAGAACTACGTGAAGCAGGAGTGATTTATTAGTATAATGACCTCATCATCGTCATCGTCATCGCTATCGTTATATGTAGATGTACAAGGTTTCCGAATACCAAACAACAATAAATTCCTACCAAAAGAGCTAGCAACCTATGATGGATATAAGATAAGTCATTTCATCTTCAAGTCTCCCTATTGTTTTAAAGCATTACCACTGGAATATAAGAAACAAGTATACTGGTTGACGAAAAATCATCATGAATTGAAATGGGAGGACGGTTTTATAGATCCTAAGGAATTTAATGGAATTATTAACAGAGTAACATCTGGATACAGTGATATTTATGTTAAGGGCTTGGAAAAGAAGAAATTCATTGAGAACTTTATCTATAATACATCAATAGTTCATGAATTACCAGACCAGCCACGTTTATATAAATCTAAATCCACTTGTGTATTTCATTCAATATTGAATTGTATGTGTGCCTTAACCAATGTTATAATATTATATGAAAATTTTCATGATAGTGATCAATAAAAGAATGATGTATAAATATGCTGTTTTTCCTTAAACCTTATTTAGTATCATTATGAGCATTGACAAATTCGGACGTGCTTGGAAGAGAAAATTCAGTGAAAATGATAATAAAGCGAGTGGAAGTCGTGTTTGGCACAATCTATATAGTTATACTACTGATGGCAATCTTGACTTAAAGAATCATCGAATCTGTAATCTACATGACGGTGAAGATGTAAAGGACTCAACCACTAAAGGGTACGTTGATGAACTAAGAAAAGAGATAGAAAATCAAATTAAAAAAAATGATAGTATAATTGAGGAAAAGATTAAAAATTTAGAACGATTAATAGAGGAGAACGAAACTCAAACACATAAACACATTCAAAATAGTCGAAAAATTGAAGGACTTTATCAATCAGATATACCAACAATTAAAGATCACATAAAGAAGCTTAATGATAGTTTTACAAAACGAGATAAATCAATTAACGATAAATTCACCGCATTTGATAAGAAATTGAATGAACTGAATAATACAATAAGGAGTACAAGGAATCAATTGGAAAACATTGAAAGGTTAATTAAGACATATAACCAGAAATTTATTGATATTAATAAGATAATACAACTACAGAAAAATTAAAACAATTTAATAGATAGATTTAGAAGATTTATTAATGAAAACAATTGTGAAAATTGAACAGTTCTCATCAGAAGGTCATCGTGGCAATACCTCTTCATCGATATCATTTTTCAAATCCATTATACACAGCTAGTGAAGTGAATAAAATATCGAAAAGAAATAATGTCATTGAAAGAACATGTTGTTAATGAAATATATAAACCAGCTCGAAAAAATTTCCTTCGACGTCGTACAATTATAAAAGGTCTAGATGAACTTTGGCAAATGGATTTAGCCGATCTTAGTAAACATTCAAAAAAAAACAATGGATACAAGTATATATTGGTGGTAATTGATTGTTTTTCAAAATATCTCTGGACTCAACCATTAAAATCTAAATCAGGCAACGATGTAACGTCAGCAATGAAAACAATATTACAACAACAAGGTCGTCATCCAAAGAAGCTTCAGTCAGATCAAGGAAAGGAGTTTTTTAATAAACAATTTAGTGCTTTAATGAAGAAATATGGAATTAGTCATTATCATACATATAGTGTAAAAAAAGCTTCTATTGCTGAACGTGTAATTAGAACTTTAAAAAGTAAATTATATAAATTATTTACAATGAATGCGTCATATAATTGGATAAAAATTCTTGATGACGTCACTAAAGATTACAATAATACACTACACAGAACGATAAAGATGAAACCTAATGAAGTAAATAAAGATAACGAGCAAGAAATTCTACAGGCATCCTATAATAATTTGAAAAAATTCACTGCTGGAAAATTCAAGAAAGACGATCTTGTTCGTATCAGTAAGATGAAACATTTATTCGACAAAGGTTATACACCCAATTGGACAACAGAATTATTTAAAATTATAAAAGTAAATAATAGCAATCCTGTGACGTATTTACTGGAAGATTTACGTGGTCAACCAATCAGTGGATGTTTCTATGAAGAAGAATTACAAAAGACCCACTATCCAAGTATCTATTTAATTGAAAAGGTGCTACGTCGTAAAGGTCGTAAATTATTTGTTAAATGGTTAGGATTTGATAGTGTATATAATAGCTGGATTGATATGAAAGACATTACATAAAAATGATATATTCATTTATTTCTATATAAATGTAATTGTAAAAAGTTCGTCTAAAAATAGTTTTTCTATTCAATTTTATTGAAAATTTCATTTACTCTCACTTGTACTTTTATTTAATCAAAATTGAAAAGAGGGATAAATTTATGGTAGTGGGAATAATGGTATATAAAACCTAAATTTTTCAAAAGTACTCAGTTTTTTGTGCAACGTTTAGAAGAAAGAAGAGAAACATTTTTTGAAATTAAATTGTGAGTGCAGTATGTATGGATTGAAATATTATATTAATGAAGCTAAACTGTTACTTTCGGATGATAAAGTTCATAGTAGGGATAAATTCTTTATAAGAAGGTTACTAGAAAAACTTTCACCTTATACAGATATGCAAGAGGTTTTAAATGAATATGGTAAACATTTTATAGATTGTGTTTGGTCGAATAGTGGTGTGACTACCGGGCCAGACACATGTAAATGTTTTTATACACGCAACAGATTGAACTCTTTGAAAAGTTTAGTAAATAAAATAAAAAACTCGTGGTGCAGCGATAGTAGTGATAGTGATTTTGATTACTATGTCACAGAGTGCAGTGATTCTACAGAATGCTCTTGATACAGAAAATGCTGTATCATGCATTAGAAATTTAGTTAAAATAAATTTATTGAAAATGGATCCTTTACATTTAAGCAATATTTGGTTGAAGTTACCAGCATTTTATCAAAACGATGAAGATTTAAGAAACTTAATCATTTGTGGACAACATGAAGTTAATCGTGAAGACAATCAACATAATCACCCATTTAAAGTGTATTGTACCGCTTGCCTTTTAAACAATGATTTGTATAACTTTTCATCTGTTTTCAATGAATTATAAATTAAATAAAGAAAAATTATTTTAAAGTATGTGTTTTAATGTCCTTTTATATTTACTGTTTTATTTATAAAAACTGGATTTGAAACTGCAATAACAATATAGACAGGAAATGAAATTAAAAGAAGACAATTCTGATTAATAATCATATTTTTATTCTATAATTAAACCTAGTCAATTGTTAACTTTTATTATACAATAATTTTACACATTTTATGCCATTTATTTTGGTATGTTAATTTTTTCTATCTCATAGCTAGATTTCCGTCTTCCTTTTCTTCTTCTTCTTCATCTTAAAGAAAACTAGTATTTCTTCTTTAATATATGTTTAATTATATTTTGTAATAACTAACCTTATTCTAAATTAAAAATTTACTTGATTTATTGATCTTCATCAATTCTTGCTCTTTTTGATGTTGTTGGTGCTTCAATGGCTTTTATGTCTTCATCTTCTTCAATATTAAATTTATATTTAGTAATTGCTTTTTCTAGCATGTCCAATTCTTCTTCGGATTCTAATTTCATTCTTATATATCTTACTGGTAAATTACCAAATTTTTTCTGAAGTGTTGTAGTTTTCGGCGAGTACGATAAGTAAATTGAGACTCTATCGTCTTTTAAGATAATATCCTTTACACCGTATCTGATATATAAAATTTTCATTTAGGAAAAATAAAAATATAGAAAATATTTCTACTTACTGAAAGATTTGTTTTATAATGACATGTAACAAATTGATTGGTAAATTAACTTTATCTTCTGTGAAAACCACAATTGTTGATGGTGTTGTTGACATTTTCTTTTTTTGTGAATCGTTAAGACTTTAGGAAACAAATAAGTTTACTCTTCAGTAACGCTCTTTACAAGAAAAGATCTATCAAATGACTAACAATTTAAATATCCACGGTTATATATATACAAAAGTTTAAACAAAGACAACTACGTTTTCCAATAGCATTTCCACTGAATTGCAAAATATTAATAAACAAGGTCAATTATAAAGAGATCATCAATTGTCACAAATTATAAGATGACTGTTAAGACATTTATTTTTCTAAGAATTTTCAATTTAGAGAAAAAATTGTAACAGAGAATCCTTTGTGTAGGAAATTGAGTATTGTTTTCCAATAAAAATTCTAGACTGCAAAATATTAATAAACAAGGTCAAATATTAAAAAGATCCTTTGTACAAAAAATGATGTATTGTTATCCAAAGAAAATTCTTCATTGCAAAAATATTAATAAACAAGGTCAGTCAATAAGAGTGTTTTTCTAGAAATTTTTATTACGTTAATTCATAACGGATTTTGCGTGGTATAAAAGCAGGTTGTAACGCAGAGCTCAAGTATTTTGTTGAAAGTGTTTTAAAGTGTCACACGCGTACAACAAAACTGCTTGTTAAAAATGTCTAAAGCACAAGTATTATGTAATATTTGTTTCAAACCGTTCTCAAAAAAATACAACTTAAATCGCCACATAAAACGTGTTCATTCTTTACCAGGTAAATGTTTTTTAAACCACCTCATTACTTTTCTTCATTTACCGCTTCCAATTTTAGGATGCGAAAAACCTGAACTTACTAAAGAAAGGTGTAGTTTATGTGGAACAGATATTCCTGTTGATAAATGGTTATGTCATTTACGCACCTTAAGTCATCGATTAAAATCAGCAGAACCATACACATCAAATTTGAAGGTGGTTAAAAGTACTTTCCAAGGACGAATTAAAACATTACTTTATGAAAATAGTGACTTATCTAATTTGGATGTTGATGTATTTCTAAAATCTTCTAAAGATGTTGTAGTTCCTAAACTTGTACAAGAGTTAATTGAACATACATTAATTAAATTCAATTTGGAATTGTTTGCTGAGTATGTGAAAATGGTTGACGAAAACGAAGAAAGTTCGATAAAAAGTTTCAACTCAAAAATGACGTTGGTGCAGAATGACGATGATATTACATTAAACTATGACTTGATGATTGAAAAAATTAAAACGAAAACAACTGAATTCCAAGAAAGGGATAGCGGTTGGGCGTTGACCGGAATAACCCATTTAGAAATTAATATAAATCAATACCAACCATTGAGAGGAAGTAGTCAGTACATAGGATTACCTAAGAAAATCCAAGAAAAGCACGCTTGTATCAATGTCAAAAATAACGATGAATATTGTTTCAAATGGGCTATAATTTCGGCTTTGTGTCCAGTCGATTTCCATGCAAATAGACCAAACTCATATTGTGTTGAAGACATCACTGCCAATACAATAGTTTTACATAATAATATTGTATTAGAATTTGATGATTTAGACTTTCCTTTGAAAGTAAAAGACATTAAAATATTTGAAGAATTGAACTCGGAAATTAGTGTAAATACTTTTGGTTTAGAAGATGATCAAATTGTTGGACCATTGTATTGTACCAAAAGAGAAAAAGTAAAGCATATCAATTTACTGTTGATAGAAAAAGAAGAACGGAGCCACTATGTGTGGATTAAAAATGTCTCAAGATTACTGCGAAGCAGCATTACAAGACATACAAATAAAATTTTCATTTGCAATTTTTGCTTATTACATTTCGATTCTGAAAAAAACTTATTAATACATAAAGAGGAGTGTAATCGTATAGTTACAATCATGCCAACACATGAGAATTCTGTAGTAGAATTTAAAAATTATGAACGACAAATTGAAGTTCCATTTGTAATCTATGCAGATTTTGAGTGTCTATTACAAGACATTGATATTTGTACACCGAATCCAACTACATCGTCAACAACTAATGTACAAGAACACACACCGTGTGCTTTCGCTTATTACATTAAATGTTCGTTCGATCAGAATTTCGATAAATTACAAGTTTACAATGGTGAAGATTGTGCTGATCAATTTGTAAAATCATTAACGTACGATATACAAAGAATTTATAATGAAATTCTAATGAAACCGAAACCAATGGAGAATTTAAATGATGAACAACTTGAATCATATCTTGAAACGAACATCTGTCATATTTGTAATCAAACAATAGTCAATGATGATAAAGTGATGGATCACTGTCACTTTACTGGTAAATATAGAGGACCAGCACATCGACAATGCAATTTGCAATATCGCATACCTAAATTCTTTCCAATTTTTTTTCATAACTTTTCTGGTTATGATTGTCATTTGTTTGTAAAATCGTTGGAAAAAATTGAAGGTGATATTAACTTAATACCGCTAAATAAGGAACTCTATGTCTCCTTATCAAAACGAATTTTTGTTGGTGAAACAGAGACAGTTGATCTGCGGTTTCTAGACTCGTTCAGATTTATGTCATCTAGTCTAGATAGTTTAGCGCAGAATTTATCACCTAATGATTTCCAAACTGTTAAAAGCGTTTTCAACGATGAAGAACAATTTAAATTACTGATAAGAAAAGGTGTGCTACCATATGAGTACTTTAATTGTTGGAAACGTTTAGAAGAGACATCATTACCAGCGCAAGAAAAATTTAACAGTCGATTTTCGATGAAATTATGCTCTGATGAAGATTACAAACATGCACAGAATGTGTGGCAACAATTCAATTGTCAAAATTTATGGGACTACATGAAATTGTACTTGATAACGGATGTATTGCTGTTGACTGATATTTTTCAAAATTTCCGCAAAGTCTGTCAAAAAATATACAATTTGGATCCTTGTCATTATTACACAGCACCCGGATTATCATGGGACGCCATGTTGAAATATACTCAAATAAAAATTGAATTATTAACCGAAATCAATATGCATACATTTATTAAAAGAGGTATACGTGGTGGCATAACACAATGTTCACATCGACATTCTGTTGCAAACAATAAGTATATGGAAAATTATGACTCATCTAAACCAAGTACGTATTTAATGTATTTAGATGCTAACAATCTATATGGTTGGGCCATGTCACAACCACAACCCTATGGTGGGTTTCAATGGGTCGAAGACATTGAATCAATTGATATAATGAAAATTCCAACAAATTCCGATATAGGTTACATCTTCGAAGTGGATCTAGAATATCCAAAAGGTCTACACGATCAGCACAATGATCTTCCATTTTGTCCGGAGAATAAGATTAGTTCAAATGCAAAATATTCCAAATTGATTACTGATCTAACAAATAAAAATAAATATATAATACATTATAGAAATTTACAACAGTGTGTCAAGCATGGTTTGAAAATTAATCAAATTCATCGAATATTACAATTTAAACAATCGTGTTGGTTGAAAAAATATATCGATCTGAATACACATCATCGTACATTGGCCAAAAATACGTTTGAGAAAAATTTTTTTAAATTACTAAATAATGCAGTGTACGGTAAAACTATGGAGAATGTAGATAAAAGAAAAGACATCAAATTGGTTACAAAGTGGGAGAGTTGTGGAAAGAGATTGGGTGCACGTGCACTGATTGCCAAACCACATTTCCATAGTGTAGCCCATTTTACACCTAAAATGGTGGCAATTCAGTTGAATCGTGTCAAGACCTGTTACAATAAACCAATTTATATTGGTTTTACAGTATTGGAATTATCAAAATGGTTGATGTACGATTTTCATTATGAATACATGAAACCAAAATACAACGATAAATTACTATTAAACTATATAGATACGGATTCACTTATTTATACCATCAAAACTGATGATTTCTACAATGATATTAGGGATGATATAGATATTTATTTCGATACATCTGAGTATGCAAAAGAGAATCCATACAATTTACCATTGAAAAATAAAAAAATTGTTGGATTTATGAAAGATGAAAATAATGGTAAAATAATGAGAGAATTTATTGGTTTAAAATCGAAAATGTATTCTATTGACGTTATTGATGGTAAATTGATCAAGAAAGCTAAAGGTGTAAAGAAAACAGTTATTAACGGTTTCAATTTAGATGACTATCGAGACTGTCTGTATAAAAAGAAGATTTTTAATGGTAACATGTCCACATTTAGATCCGTCCTTCACAATATCTATACACAAAATTTGAACAAGATTGCTCTTAGTCATTTTGATGATAAAAGATATATTAGAGAAGATGGTATATCAACATTTGCCTGGGGACATTACCACATAGAAGAATAATTC
This sequence comes from Mylabris phalerata, assembly GCA_020740385.1. Taxonomy (NCBI): domain Eukaryota; kingdom Metazoa; phylum Arthropoda; class Insecta; order Coleoptera; family Meloidae; genus Mylabris; species Mylabris phalerata. The sequence continues at coordinate 93,152 of JAJEOX010000072.1, read as the reverse complement.
AATAATTATTACACTATAATAAATTTTAATGATTTAATTATTTGTTTCAATAATTATTTTTATTTCAATGATTCGTTTTTTCTGTTGTTGTTGTTGTTGCTGTTCTTGCTGTTGTTGTTGTTGGCGGTGTTGTCGTTGTTGTTGTTGCTTCTGTTGTTGATATTGTTGCTGTTGTTCTATCCACTGTTCTACCCTCTGTTGCTGTTGTTGTCGTTGATATTGTCGTTCTTGTTGACGTTGTTGTTGTTGTCGTTGTTGTTGTCGCTGTTTTTCTTGCTGGTCCCGTTCCCGTAATATTTCCATTATTTTTTGATGGTATTGTCGATCTAGTTGTTGTTTACAATAATTTGAAATTAATATAAATATCTATAAGTTATAAATGAATACTTACATTGTTCTTCTTTCTGAAAATGCTCGAATTGAGTTGTTATTACATAATCGAATTGATCTGCGGTGATCTCCTCACCTTCGAAAACTGTTTTATGATATTTAATTAAAAATTAATTATAAATTAAATGTATGTTGTAAATGAATATGTACTTACATATAATTTCTCTTGAATTCATTTTTAACACAAACTAAATTCACCAAATTAAATTTTTGTTCGGCACTTGACGATGTACTGTCTAATTGATTTACTTTAAGACTGGTTGATCTTATACATATATTATTGTGATTGCAATTCAGCATTCTTATCAAGAAGATTTCTTATAGAAAGGATCCATTGTTACAATTTCTTTTATTTGAAAATTGTTAGAAAAATATATGCATCTATGATTTTCTTATTATTTGAAAAATGATGTATTCTTAATGGTTGACTTTGTTATATTTTTATATTAAAAAATATATTATACTATTAACATTATCCCTTTGTTATCATATTTTACCGAATATAAATGTTAGTGATTCATGATAATTGTAAAGATGTAAGTAAACCAAAAATTATTCGAATTATAAATTAATAGAGAGATCTGTACTTTGTGTCTGTATGAAAGTCATCGAAAAGAGATATTACAGCAGAAACACACCAAATTTCCACTAATAATTATTGATTTGCTTTAAATTTAATTCATACTGTATATTTTTGTGATTGCAATTCAGCATGCTTATCAAGAAGATTTCTTAAACAAAGGAAATTTTTTAATATTAATAAATGAACAATGCAGGTATTCATTATCTATAAATTATATATACATTCTTTTATTTGAAAATTGTTAAAAAAATATATACATATATTGTCAATGTTGTTGTTCATCCAACTATGCCAATTAAAGTAGACTTTGTGTGCCCTTCCTGTAAGGGTGAAAGTGATGAAAGGGGTGAACAATGTTATTGGTACCTTTATCAAAAACTTGTCAATAAGGAAGGGTACAAACATTTAAAGTGGCAAGGTGTAGCATCAGGGGACGACGACGACAACACCGATTAATAATTGGTGAATTTTTCAATTATTATGTCTTATTATTATTATTATTAGGACTTTTTTCAAATTTGCTTGAAAAATCACATGCTATTGATCTTCTTAAAAGTCAAGTCAGGCTAGGCTGGGCTAGGCTGGGCTAATTTGACAACGTAAATTTTGTTTGTTGACAACAATAAAAACAACTTTTTTCAAATTTGCCGCCGTTTCCGCTGTTTACAGAGCTACAAATTGACATTAGTTACTAGAATTTTAGGTTGGCATGAAATCTGGGGGAATTTAGTTGTATAGATTTTAGGTTGGCATGAAATCTGGGGGAATTTAGTTGTATAGATTTTAAGTTGGCATGAAATCTGGGGGAATTTACTTGCATAGATTTTAAGTTGGCAGAAAGTCTGGGGGAATTTACTTTTCTAGATTTTAAGTTGGTCGATTTGAAATTTCAAATCTCCCGCGTCGTGACGTCACAGGTTGGCATGATATCTGGGGAATTTACTTGCATAGATTTTAGGTTGGCAGAAAGTCTGGGGGAATTTACTTTTCTAGATTTTAAGTTGGTCGATTTGAAAGATTTGAAATTTCAAATCTTCCGCGTCGTGACGTCACAGGTTGGCATGATATCTGGGGAATTTACTTGCATAGATTTTAGGTTGGCAGAAAGTCTGGGGGAATTTACTTTTCTAGATTTTAAGTTGGTCGATTTGAAATTTCAAATCTTCCGCGCCGTGACGTCACTTCCCGATGTCAATTGGCGGGAGAATTTGAAAATTGGCTCCGACTTCCTGGTCCAGAACATACATATTTATACTACTTCCATCGAAAGTAAATATTAATTCTATATTTATATTTGATGATGTTGCATGTGATAAACAACCAGTAATTCGCGATTATTTTGGTATGGGAAGACACAAATTAATTGATTGTTTCTATCTTTGTCAAACATATGCTCCTATTCCAAAACATCTTATTCGAGATAATGCAAATATGGTTATTATTTTCAAACAGGATGATATGAATTTAAAACATATATACAACGATCATGTTAACACTGATATGTTGTATAATAAATTCTATGAAATGCATTCATTATGCTGGCGTGACAAATATGGATTTCTTGTTTTATGTAAAGACAATGAATTAAATAATGGTCGTTACAGAAAAGGATTTGATCAATTGTTTCAAATTTAAATGATATATAGACTTTTTAATTAGCATTTTATTACAGTTGATTGAAGTAAACGGTCAAAATGAGTAAAAATATTACAAAACAGTTAATTGCAACAAGACGTAATGTTAAACAAAAATTAGATGCTCTAAAATCTTGCCAATTAGAATCAGAACAAAATTTGGAAAAACAGTATAAACCATTGGCAAATATTTTATCTCAAGCTCTAAAAAAGAACAAAATTTTGAATTTAAAACGTCCCCCAAACGAAGTCGGTTAACATTAAGTTCTCGACCATCTCTTGATTCATTGAAAACAGTAATGACAGGTCCTATTTTTAAGCCATCAGTTGAATCAACGTATATGTACAATCCAGAAAATACAGAAGAAGATGTTTATAATGAATTTGATATGTCTTCAAATGAGACAGTATGAGAACAAATTCCTGAATCATCATTTATAGAATATTTACAACAATACGATGAGTTACCGAGAATGTATGTTGAAAATTACATTAGAGATACAAAAAAGATATATGATCATACTTATTTGAGGCATGATTTAAACACCGATAGATTTTTTTTTGGTGATTCAGAAATACAATTTAGTGGACCTAATTTTAAAATAAAAGACGAATTATTTAAAGGAACTTTAGTTCTTTATGAATTAATTTTTAAAAACAAATCACTCCTAAATGAATATAATTATAATAAATTTAACGCAAATAAAGCGCCTGTTGGTAATAAAGGATATAAATTCATGCAGGTGATAAAACCTGCATTAGAAATAATATCAGAAGACGAAAATGCTCAACAACAACAACGATATAAAGAATTGCGGCTTGCGGGTGGTTTAAATAATGTATATTCAACAAACCCAATTCAATAAGTGTATTCCGATGATCCTAATGGATTAGTTGATCGTTTAAAATTGCTTATTGCATCATCTGCAAGTGGCAATAATGCTCATATAAATGAAATTAACAGAATTATAGAAGAACTACGACAAAGAGATTTAATTGAGTAACTAGTATTGTTTGACATCATTTCAACAAGGAGTGTTGACAAGTTTGGTCGACATCGATTAAAAACAAATAATTTTACCAATCAATCATCATCATCGAATTTTATTACCAATCATGAAATACAACAATTAATGTCAAATTTTGTGACAAAAAATGATCTTCGGCAAAGTATTGTAAATCAACCGGATTTAATAACAAAAATGAAACACAATTATTAATTGCAAATTTAGCCACTAAAAATGATCTTAAAACATTAATTGCAAATTCAGTTAGTAAAGCTGAAGTTCAACAAATGATTGCAAATTTTGTTACTGAAAATGATTTTCAAAATTCACTTGTAAATTTGATTTCTAAAGCAGAAGTTCAACAATTAATTGATAATGTTAAACAAGTTGTTAGCAACTTAATAACAAAAACGGAATTTAATCAAATAGTTTCTTCTTAATTGGGATATAATCATATATTAATATTAGGTGAATGGAAAAGTTTTCAGTATATTTTGTTCAATCAGAGTGATCATTATCGTGTACCTGTTTTATCTGGTACAGTATCTTACATTAATTCTACTCCTGGTATTGAAGTATCTATAAAAAGACAACCAGCAATTCCAATATTAAATTTGTTTCAAAAAGTATTGAACGTTAATGATGAATTAAGATTTACAGTTCCCCCTCAAACACTTGCAAATGCTCCAAATCGAATGTTTGTAGAAATTTTATTGAAATACAGCATTAAAAAATGATCGATTTGAAAAGAGTTGTGGTTAATGAACTTCATAAACCGGCAAGAAAAAATTTTAGACGCCGTCATGTTATTGTTAAGGGATCAAATGCCTTGTACCAAGCTGATTTGGTAGAAATGTTACCATATTCAAAACAAAATTCTAATTTCAAATATATTTTGGTTGTAATTGATACGTTTAGTAAATTTATATGGGCACTTCCTCTGAAAAACAAGTTAGCAAAAGAAATTGTTATTGCTATAAAAAAAAAATATTTAGGAAACCTAATATTCCAAAAATTCTTCAAGCAGATCAGGGAAAAGAATTTTATAATTCCGAATTTGCGAAATTAATGAAAAATTTGGGGATTAATCGTTATTTAACATTTAGCAATACAAAAGCATCAATTGTAGAAAGAGCTAATCGAACGTTAAAAACATTTATGTGGAAAGAATTTTCTTATCTACGTTGCGGCACGAGCGAGTGCTGCAACGATCACAAGTGTTCTGCAACGATTAACTTTCTGACCTTATATTGTAATAGACAATTTTTTTATTTAGTGTATTTATTATGACTACTGTAACTTACAACATTAAGGCTTCTATAATTTATATTTATTTATATAGATATCAGTATATCTATTAAATATACTATATCTCCTCCTCCCTTTATAAAATTAAACGATTAGGAGGTTTACGATTTTTGGTCAATTTTCGTGTAATTATATCGTTTTCTTTTTGATTTGTATGTTCCATTATATATTCACGAAATTCAGGAAGATTCGATTGATGGTTTTTTTTTTTATCTGGTATTTTAGAAATTTCATTTTGTTTTGACGATTCTAATACTGAAGACTTAACAATTTTTCTTATTTGATCTATATGTCTTTGTACAATATCTTTTGTTTCTTCTAATTGAATTAAATACATTACATTTCCTTCTTTCTTTATTATTTTTCCTGATTTCCATTCTTTATTTGAATTGTAAAAACGAACTTGAACATAATCATCAATATTAAATGATTTTGTGACATTTACTGATTTTTGTTTCTTCTTCCTGTCATTATTGTCTATTTTAATTAAATCTAAACAAGTTTTTATTTTATCTACATGTTTGCTTATTTCAATTTCATTTCAATTTAAAATAACGTTATTATTTCTTATTATATCTAGGTGCATAAGCCATGGACGACCTATAACTTCACTTAATTCATCCTCTACAATATAGAGTGTTTGATTATGAGCAATTTTATTTTGAAATTTTATTGTAACATTAGTTTTCGCTATTGGTTTTCGTGATTCTTAAAAATAAAATTTTAATATACAATTAGTACGCTCAATTTTCTTATTAGGAAATAATTTTTTAAATAATTTCTTTGATATTGCTGATAATCCCGCACCTGTATCGAGTTCCATTTTGACATTTTTATTGTCAATTTCGACATTTATAAATATTTCAGTGTCTTTAGTTTTATCATTAAAAATATTATATATTTCTATCTCACTATCACTATCTGATTCGTTATTTATATTTTTAATAGTTTTTGAATTTGTATTTATTTTTGAAGATTTTAATTGAAATTTATTTTTAACAGATTTACATACTGGTGATATATGACCTTTTTTTTACATGAATTACATATACCTTTTTTATGAAAACAATTTTCTGATTTATGATTATTATAACCACATCGGAAACATTTTATATTTTTATCAAAATTTTTGTGATAATTTTTATGTGAATATTTATTTTTAGTTGATATTGTATTTATTGAATTTTCAAATTTTGTTACCTCATTACTTGATGAAGTTGCCCATTTACTAATTTTATAATTTGTTGCAAAATCTACTACCTTATTAAATCTATCAAAAGATGCTTCAAATAACTTCAATCTGAGATCATTATTTTCCAAACCAACCATAAACTGAGTAATTAAAGCTTCTTGTAACCAATCTGCTGGAAACTTGCAATATTTTGATATTTTTTTAAGTTTTGCAACAAATTCTTGAATTGATTCTTCATCACATTGAACATTTTTATAAAATTTATATCTTTCAGAATATTTATTTGGTTCTGGTTGAAAGAAACCATTTAATATTTCAATTAATTCTTCAAAATTTTTATTTTCGGCTAATCCGGAATACACAAATCACAAAGCCTTTCAAAGTTAGTAGATCCAACTGAATCGATTAAAATTAGAACTTTTTTATTTTTTAGAACATTATGTAAAATTAACTTATTTTTCAATCTTTTAACATAAGTTGACCATTGGCATATTTCTGGATTAAAGGATTCAATAATGAATGTAATTTTAAAATTATCTGATGTTTCCGGCATTACTGTATTTACAGTTATAAATTTATTTAAATTTAATAATTAATTAATTATTTTATATCTCTCTCAATTGTATACTAAGCCAATTATCCTCGTCGCCAAGTTTATATTCTTTTTAAATTAGAATATTTTATAATAGATAATAAATCTATATTTTTAAATATTGAAAAAACCTTTTTTTTTATTTAGTGTATTTATTATGACTACTGTAACTAAGGCTTCTATAATTTATATTTTTTTATATTGATATCAGTATATCTATTAAATATACTATACTACAGGCTTGTTTTTTTGTGCATGTTGCAAATTCTCAAACAACCATTGAAATATTTTTTTTGTGAGAAAAACGATCCATAGGTTGAAATTTATTTTTCAATTTCAAAATGGAGCAAACCTTTTTGAGTATTATATAAAACGTTGGATTTGCATTATATATAGAATCGTTTTGTAGTTGACCAACAGAACACGATGCTGTTTTGTAATTTTAATAAATATTATTGCATGTAGGTGAATTGAAATTTGATAATGAATCACATAACAATTTTAAAGTTATGTAAATTTGATACTCCTTTTCTTTAAAAAGAAAATTAATTTCTTTTCTTGGTATATTGATCATATCATCAATATTTACTACAATTCTTAAAAATGGTATAACACCATCATTATAATCAGCGTAAAAATTTTCAATAAATTTCACTAACGATGAAACAAATTTATCTTCTGATAATTTTGAAACCAACATAATTTGTAGGATTTCTTCATTATCGAGTTGATGCAAATTCTGATTTGTTAATATGCAATCAGGTATAAAAATTTTCGTTAAAATGCAACGAACTCCATCTATGTTTTTGTTGTTAATAAATTTTTTTAGATGTTCGATGCATATGTCAACATAATTCTTTTGAACTTCATATATAAAGTTGAGTGACCTCTGAAATTTAAACCATACTAATAAATCCCCATGCTTTAGTATCTATTAAATTTGAATCAATAATTCTTTTATCATCATATGGGCTAAGTGCAATTTTATTTTGTTTTACTGTGAAAACATCATGTTTTACAGACTTAATCAAATATTGTGTTTTTGTTAAAATTTGATTATTAAATAGAGCATTTTTATAATCATCAAATGCTAATTTTCTTATTGCACTTAGTTTTGTTCCTTGAGATTTTTTAACATCTTTCTTATTCTTTACTCTAATTGTATACATTTTAGATCTTAATCCTACAAACTCCAACATAATTTCTCCGCAATTTTCATCTTTCATTACACCTAATACTTTTTTATTTACTAAAGGAATTTCCCATATGTTGCTTAGAGGGTAATCACTAGTGTCAAAATATTTTTTACAATCTAACTTAATTATTTTATAAATATCATCAACAAAAAATTGATAAATTAAACTATCGGTATCAGTATATAATAATTTTGCTGTACTGATACCATATTTATCTAATATATAATTATAATGAAAATTATAAAGAAATATTTTCGAAATGTCTAATATTGTAAAACCTATATAAATAGATTTGTTCATTACAATTTCTAATTTATTCATTTCTACAATAACCATGTTTTCATCAAATATAGTACAACTATGAAAATTTGGCTTAGATATTAAAGCTCTAGCACCCCATTGACCCTCCCACTCAGTAATTAATCTAATATCCTTATGTTTACGACCATTCTCCATAGTTTTACCAAATACAGCATTGTTCATCAGTTTGAAAAATTTTTTTCTCAAAATCGTTTTTAGATTTTTGTCTAAGTTGTGTATTTAAATCGATATATTTTTTTAACCATGGAGATTGTTTAAATTTCAGTGTTCTGTGAACTTTAGATAATACCATGCCATACTTTAAATATAATTTTAAATTTCTATAATGTAAAACATAATTTTTTTTTGGATACAAAGTTGTTAACAATTTACTTGATTTAGATCCTGGAGGTATCATGTGATTTAACGCCCATCCACTATCACGTTCTTGAAATTTCTCTAATTTTTTAAAAATATTTTCCAAAACGTTAGCGGTGTACCACTCTTTTAAATTAGTGTTTGAATCAATTACTTTAGTACGAGTATTTAAACTTTTTAAATCTACTTCTCCGTTAGATGGTTTAATAAAATTTGCCGAAAATATTACATTGACTTTAACAATTGATGTAGTCAAAACTTTTTAAATTTTTATTGAAAAACTACGAAATGCTTTTTGAAAAAATTCTATTGGATCTTTAATGCTTAAATTTATTATTGCACCACTAAGTAATCTACTATTAAAAGCAGTTTCAACATTTTGCCAAATAAGTTGTTGTTTGTTTACGTTTTTGTTAAATTTTAATCCACGACCCGTTTTTTTTCAGTTTAAACTTTAACTATTTCAATTTTTCTCGATAAAACTTTAATAGTGCCAAATTACCTTCCTGTTTAAATAAATTATCGCTACATTCTTTATTTTTAATAACTTTACGAATGAAATGGATTTGTTTGTTTAAAAGAGCAGTGAATTTTTGCACTTCATCAAACTTTTTTACCAATTTTAAAACTATTTTAATCTTATTTAAAAAATCAGTACTTACTTGAGCAATTGATGATGCTGATGATGATGCTGATGATGATGCCATGATCACTAATAATAAATTAATTGCATAAACGGAAGTATTTATACTCAAAAAATGTGCAGGTGTTTATTTGCACATGCAATAACTTCTGCATGTGTTTGGCCTTGAAAAAACCTGCACTAACAAGTGTACGCAATATAGGTCAGTCGCATTCGCGGTACTTACCCCTCCCCCCGCCCCTTCCACCAAACAAACCCCGTCCACACAGAGCTCTCTTAGCCGCAGGCATTTTGTGGCCCCCTTAGACACCAAATAATCCCTCTTCTTCTCAAAAACGATATGTTAAATTTATCTTCACCTATTTGTTCTAAAAATTGCCCTACATAATAAATATCTTTTTTTTTTCTGTCAGATATTTGGCGACAACAAAATCATTACTTCCAAAATCTTTTTATAGCTCGCCTTCTTCTTCAGAATCGGACGGGAACAGTGGATCTCCACTTTCGTCATACTCTATTTCATCTGACAGCGAAACTGTTGAATTTCGCTGTCAGATGAAACTCGGGAAGTTTTTTTTAGACAACTTCGACTTTAACGAATTTCTTCTTTTTTTATTGAGCTTATTCTGTTCACGAGCTTTTTTTCTTTCTTCTTGAAATCTAAGTTTTTCATTTCGTGCTTCGGTAGCACGCTCAATTTCGTATTTTTCTGGCGTGTCAATCAGAATTCTTGTACGTCCGGGCTTACGTCCTACGTTTTTCTTTCTTTTTTTGGAGCAGCTATGGGAAATGGTCTCACTATTTCCGGTGAAATAATTGTGGATGACGAACAATTTATATCTTTTCTTCGGGAATCTCATATTCGGTTTGATCTACCTCATCGTTGTCTGCTGTTCGAAATTGTTTCGTTCATCGACAGGATCAGGTCTATCTATAACGGCAAAACTGAAAAAGTCTGAATCACTGAAAATTTCGCTTTCAATATTGTTTTCGGTAAAAGAAGGAGAAAAAGTGTTTCTTGTAAATTCAGCCACTTCATAAATGGTTATAGTTTTCCCTGGATTGTTGACTAGCCACTTTTCATGTTCATACGACAGAAACTTTTTGAAAGTAATGTAGACACCTACATCAAGCGGCTGTAGCCAATGGTTACAATGAAGCGGCAAAGCGGCAGTGACAAAATATGAATACCATGCTCCTTTGCAATAGATACATGCGACTCATGTTTATCGTAAATTAAGAGAACCGGATTATTTTTAGACAGCTTTGCAAATTTACTAAAATGTTCGATAAACTGTATAAAAATTGATCCTGCCATCCAACCAGATGGATTTGCGCTTCCTGTGGAATCAACAGAACCATTTTTCAACATGTAATCTTTAAATTTAACACGTGGGAATACGAAAAATGTGGGAACAATATTGCCTATTGCGTTTATTGTACAGCACACTGTAACTGTCTGTCCTTTTTCTGCAGACATAATTTTTTCCACTTGTTTTTTACTATGGTGTGTATAACCTTGCCTGGTTCTTGAACGGTCTGTAGACCCGTTTCGTCTACATTGTATATATCACATGCCTTGAAATGATACCTTTCATGCATTAACTGTAATTTATCAAAAAATTCGCCAACATTTTTCTTGTTGAAACTGGTAGCACGGGACATGCTTGATGGTTCTGGTTTTCTTATTGATAAATTACTATTGCGATTTAAAAACCCTTTTAGCCAGTCTTTTGTAGCGCATTTATTCATATGCCATTTTACAGGCACTGCTTTATTGTTTGCGATAGCATACAGATATGCCTGTTCTAGAGTTCGCTTCCGATTTAAACACTAGGCATGTTTGCCGCGGTAATAAAGTAATCTGCTAACAAATGTTCTTTCTCGGTGGTGAAAATCTGTCTTGAAACATATTTTGACAATAAGTTTTGATCATCTGGAATCTTTTTCTTTTGAACATAGCACGCTAATGTCGTTTTGGAATACTAAAATCGTGCGCTACTTGCCGAATAGACTTTGAAATTTCAACAACTTCCTAATTGGCCCGTTGTATTATATCCAAGTGAATATTCGCCCTTGAACGATTTGACTGATCAATTTTTTATTTATAAATTGTAGGAATTGTAATAAGCTTACAAAAAAAAAAAACGTCACCAGCATCTATGAACATCGTCATGAGTTAGGAGGGTATGTTTGGGACATGTCCCACACATACCTCATTTTATTGTCTCAAACATCCCACCTACACATAACAGTATATTTTGGGTTATATTTAAAGATAGGTTATTAGCATTTAACTATGTGATTCGAAAATTCAAGTAATGATTAAATCTACGAGCCAGACAAGATTTCGATATTGAATAGACTAATGAAGCAAAATACTTGCAGCTAATGAAAAAGAAATTTACTTTCCGGAACAACAAACACGTTGATGCTTCTGTACTTTTACGCGGTAGGTTAGTAATTTTTACTATGAAATATTGATACTCTAGCAAGCTTATCCACAAAACAACAAGGAGCCAGTTTTGAAAAGATTGAAGCCATTGAAGTAACTGACAATGGCCTATACGTGCCATCCGTCCCAATATACCACTTTTCCCTTATCGCATTTACAACTACTTGCTGCGCTTGTGGAACGATGCTGTAAAACAAGTAAATATCGACCACAATGGACCCCTTGTTTATTGTATATGACCTCGCTTTCTTACTTTATTAATCACGTTAAATGATTTTTAGTACTACAAGCGCAACAAGCGAATAAACATATAATTCGGCAGAGTGATCGGGTTCCAACTGCAGATCGCACACAAGAGTTGGAGTTTGGAGCGGTGACATCAGAGCTACCGTATGGTATAAAACATCCTAAGCTTAATTATAAGAATCAAACTTATTTTTAAAGTTACTTTAGAAAATAACGTCGGTTTAAAGTTGATTATAAGAATGGGCCTATGTGCGAAAAAATGTAAAATCCAACAACTGGGTAAAATATCAGGATTCAACACTGTTGTGTTCAACATATGGATTGGTACAATATGAATTATAAGTGTAAGTATATAAATCAGTTAATTTTGCATTGTGCTTAATTACTTAGTGCTGAATTAATTTGATTTTCTTTAGGTTATAAGAGGTATCTATGCTATACTGTTAGCGTTTATAAGCCTTAAGAACAAGAAATTTGAGAGAAAAATGCAAGAAAATTTAATATTTTCAAATATCGACACGTATTTCTTACATATAAAATTCTTACATAAAAAATTGTTATTCTGAATTAAATAAGCAGTATATGCCAAAATTTTATTTGAAGTCAATCGGTTAAATAAAAGTCAAAAATCGAAGTTTCTGGTAAGAATAATAATTTCAAAATGAGTTTCCTAAACTTATAACAAAAGTAAATTAGAGTAAGTATACGTGTCTTGTTTGAGTTAAACTCACTGGAAAGTTACGAAATAATCAATTTATCAATCAATTATTAAAATAAAGGTGAAGGATACAAAATATTTCCTAATCTGTTCAGTCTTGAAGTCGACAACGTTGGAATTAGAAGGTAAATATGAAATTCACGCGAAAGAAAGAAATGTTAGTTGATGGCTTAAAAATTACAAAATTTCTATCATCGGGGATTTACCAATTTCGTTTCGTTAAATTTCTAATAATTTTATTGTTAATTATACACGGTTCTAGTCAAATATTGCAAGCATATCTATTGTTACACAATTTCAATGCAGAAGAATTTATACAGTATGGACCCGTATTCTTTTCTTGGTTCTATGTAAGTAAATTCTGTTTGAGATTGAAATTTAAAATTTTAATTTTCCAGGGCCTTACGGCAATTTTAACGTTGCTTATAAAACCGAAATTAATTGAAAATCTCTTTGACGAATTGTTCGTGTGGTCCATCGATAGTGCTTCAAAGGAAGCGGAGATAAAGATTAGGAAAGAAATGGAATTTATTGAACGGTTTACAATTTTGTTTACATTTTATATGCTTATTTTTGTCTTTTTAATGTACCTGAATCCAACTGATTATGACTTCTACCTCACAGTCAAATTCGTTGTTGATTCTATGCCGAATTATTCAAAAATTTTAACGAAAATCTATAAAATGTCCACTTGTCTAGCAGTAATATTATTAGCTGAAGCCCACTGTTTTCAAGTTGTTTATTATACACAACACATGAAATATCAAATAATCTTACTCAATGATCATATAAATGAAATAATGAAATGTTCAAAGAAGAATTTTGTAAAATTGGTACATCCCATCAATAATTTGTACCATCAACGTGAAATTAAACAGCGCCTTGTATTTTCAATCAAAAGACACCAAGAAATTTTAACGTAAATCTATTACAATTTTTTGATAATTTTAAATTCAACTCGAAATGTTTTAGATGTGGATATAAGAAAATTAAAGAAATCTGCAATTTTATTCTTTATTTTTCGTTTTGTGGCTTATTAGCAACTGTAAGTTTTAGTTTTCGCTTAGTTCGGGTAAAAATTTTTCAAATGATAACAATTTAAAATGTTAACAAATTAAATTTTAAGGGGTCTAATAATTGCTTCGAACTTGTTCTAATTGCAGTAGGATGTTTATTAGTTGGTGTTGAAGGTTTAACGTTTGTACTTGCCGGGCAATCGATAGAAACCATTGCAAGAATTCGTAATTTATTTACAAATTGTATAAAATAATGATTTATAATTTTAGACTGAAGAATTTGGTAATACATTACAACAAATTGATTGGTACGAGATGAATTGTGAAAATCGTAAATTTTATCTGCTAATGTACACCTGTGCTCAGAGAATTATTTCAATTAAGTTCTCTGAAAGTTGTACAATGAATTACTCATTAGGATTAACAGTAAATATTTAAATTTTTTTAAAATCATTTAAGTTAATTTGTCGTTTCTTAGCTGATTAGAGGTGTATATGCTGTACTTTCAGCTTTTGTTAGTTTTCAAGAAAATTAACAGTAAGCTATTGAAGATCGATTGAAAAATAACCTTGGGAACGATTATAATAATTGATAAGCAAAAATCGAAATTCAATAACCAATAAAAAATGTAATTATCTCAGCGGTATCGATTATTCACAAATTTCTTCGTAGATTTTTAAAAAGACCGTAGTAACATTATAGCAACGAATAAAAGTCGATAATCGAAATTTCTTGTAAAAAAAAAATTCAAAACGACTTCTCTAAACTTATAACAAAAGTAAATTAGAATAAGTACCTACACGTGTTTTGTTTGAGTTGGACTCACTGGAAAGTTACGACAAAATCAATTAATCAAATAAGGGTTAAGGATACAGGATATAATACTTTCAATTAAATACGTTATAGTTATATTCACTCGCATTATTAAGAAATTCACTTGCATTTTTCTTGTATCTTTGAACTCGAAATGATCGGACAGAGTAATTGTTACCATTTGCATCATTGAATCAAAATAATAGAAAAGCTCACAATTTTGTACACCTAAAATTTTCAATTTAAGTATGTTGAACCAATTGTTGTATATGCAAATGCACACTTTTTCAAATAACTTCTAGTTGAAATCATGGGAACTGTTTTCATGATTATCAATAACTTCAAAATCTTTGAATAATCTCAACAGTATGAGTTGATTCTGGAACTTATTATTTATGAATAATAAATAATTAAAACCATAAATAATTGTTGCGATTGGTCGAAATACCAGAATCGAAGAACTTTTAAAAATACATATCAATAATACAGTGAGACAGAACGAAGAATAAATAAAATTGTATAGATTCTATCACGTTTGTTATGAATGAAAATGTTTTGATTCTTACGATAGGTTAGAATTTAATTAAAAGGATTTGTCAAATTTAACGAGAATTCTCTGATATTCGAATAAGATGTCGTCATTTTGATCTATTTCATCGCTTCCTGGCCCTAACAAATTAACAATTAATTATCTTAATTAAATGTAAATTTAAACTTGTTGGAATATTAAATGTGATAATAATTGATTTATTGATTTGTTTCAATAAAATGACTCTGTATAGCTATGATTAATAAGTTAAGACTGGATTTAGGTCAAATTTAGATGCGCTGAGGTTACAGCCCAAACTATCTAACAGTCGAGCGAAACCGGTATAGGCGTTAGTGAATTCTAGTGCAAATAAAACCCCACGATGTTACAGTGACAACTATGGCGGTCCACTGGGTACCATTTATCTGCTTGCGAAATAGGGTCCGATAATCCTATCTATAATTTGGACACCAAAGATTTTTCTACCTGCAATTTGAAGGGTCGATTATGATCCATTTAAATATGCTTGAGAGGTGGTTACCCACTAGACGTAATTTTTAAGGGTGAAGTGCGACCTTGAACCATCTCCTGGCACCTCCACCAAAATTCGTCCCATACTTCTCCCACTCTTTTTTGGGAATTTTAGTAGGTGGTCGTTATGTTCCTAAGGGGCGTGCTATATTTTTAAAAATCTAGTAAGGGGGGTAAATATTTTGCTGTCGCCGAGGAAAGATATTTGACAAAGTTGATTTTGTTTGCAATTGACGATTTGAATATTTCGAAAAGCTGTGGCGCTTGAGTGGAGGCAATTATAAAAAATGTATCCAATTTTTGCGAAAATTTCAAAATGAACGTAGATAATTACTCCATGCTAGGGTAGTTGACATGAAATTTCGAATTTTTACCTTTTTTAAAATTACCGCGCTCGACTGAGCATGCCCACATTCTTTTATAACTTTGTTGAAATGCTCTGTAAATTCTACAATTTTCAATGTACCTTGATGGTATTCTCGGATATCTCATATAAACAATTGTTTCATGGTACTCTGTCTACTTTAGTTATGAATTAAAAATCATCACCTGTTTTTTTTTTAATAATTATAGTATTTTCGAAAATTACTATACCAAACTATACAGAGTGGGCCTAGAAGGTGGCCTATTAAAAGTATAAGAAGTTTTAATTGATGGAAGTTTCTGAAATTTGATATATAGATGTTCTTCCACCTGAACAGCCTCTACAAAATATTTTCGTTGTTCCACCACTCTCCGATATATGAGTTAGAGCATTCTATTTTCTTATTTTCAATGAAATGGTATATTTTTGTTGCATATTAAGATTATACATATACATATCCGAAATGTAAAATTTAAACTATGTACTTTGCGGTGAATTAAAAAAAAACTGATTTCAGAGATTAGCTGAAATCAATTTTTCTTTCAGCCAATTTTCAAAGCGCAAAATCTTTTTTGTTTTGAATGAAACGGTACATTTCTCTTTATACGGTTGGATAAAGAAAAAATTCTACGGTATTGGCATTTCCCATACTTATCTCTTATAATTCTTCAGTTACTAATAATTTCCAATCCTGATAAATTTCGTACATCTGGAATGTCTATATAGTTGTATTGTTCATTTACGATTGAATGTTGGAGGGTTCAGCCCTCTGACAGGTAGTAATTTTTTTACGCTTTTATTTGAAACTTTTTTCTATTTTATAAGATAAAAAGAATTAAATTTTTTTTGTAAAATAATAATTACTAATTTAACAAATGAACGTGAACTTGTTTAGGTAAAAAGAGTGAAAAAAGTAATTTATATCAAAATCCTACCGCGGGATTGAACCACTCAACGCTTTAGCTAAAACCACACATTACATTTACATTTAAATATTTCTTTATTCGGTATTATATGCTACATGCTAATGTAAGAAAAAGTGACAATGTACAATTATTTACAATTAGATACATTCAAGATTTCTAAGTTATATACAGATGGTTCCTGGGCGTCGTTTACCATTTATTTCATCGTTTATGCTGTTGCTTTTTGTTTTTGATTTTCTATTATTGTTGTTTTGTTCATTTGTTTTCTTGATTATATGGGGAAATGTTGATCTCAAAAACCCCTTGAGATGTTTAACGACATGTGTTTATGCCATTACAGTTTCGTATAATGATAGTTTTTCATAAGTTAGTTTATGCTTTATCGGTAATGTGGTATTATTTTTTCTGATTTTTGTGATTTCGGCAATTAATTTATTTTTGTTCATTGTTGTTTTATAATAGAACTTTTCTGAGGAGTCTGATGTCTTCTTCAATTGGTTTTAGTTTTATCGAATTTAACATTCCATCTATTTTGCTAAAGCGGTTGCCGTTTGTGATTAGCCGTAGGTATTTGTTTTCAATTACTTTGATTTTTTTAATTTGGGTTTTTGATACACCGCACCAGATGGGGGCTCCGTATATTAATGTTGGTTTTAAAATTGTTGTATAAATCGTTTTCTTGATATTTGATTTGCATTTGTTGTTTATTAAAACAGGGAATAATTTCTTACTTATCGCGAAGGTTTTCTGTATTGCATATTTAAGATGATTGATGAAGTTTAGCCTTTTGTCAAGTTTAATGCCTAGGTATTTGACATCATTTTTATTTTCTATATGCCTTCCATTAAGCTTCAGCGGTTTGTATATTTTACTGTTTGTGAATTTTCTTGAAAAGATGATGTTTTCTGATTTAGCTTCGTTGATTTTAATTTTCCATTTGTTAAAGTATTTTTCTAACATATTCAGATGTATTTGAATTTGCTCATTTGCAACTTGTGCGAAGTACGAGTGAGCATATATGGCCGTATCGTCAGCGTAGAGTTGTTTTCTGGAATTTTGTAATATCGTTGATGTGGTGGTTAAACAGCTGTGGCCCGAGAACTGATCCCTGCGGGACTCCGGCTTTAATATTCTTTAAAGAGGATTTTAAATTAATTTAATTTTACATAGAATTTTCTATTTGTCAAGTAGGAATTTATTATCCGGATAATCTTCGCCGGTACTTTGTTTGTGATTAATTTATATATTAGTCCTTTTGTCCAGACTGTGTCAAAGGCTTTCTGTACATCTAATAGAGCCATGGCGGTTACTTTATTTTGTTTAAAATTTGTTATAATGTCGTTCGTTATTCTTGTTATCTGATGTATTGTACTGTGTTGAGGCCGGAATCCAAATTGTTCTTCTATTATTACGTTGTTCTTGTTTTCGTGCTGTTTCAATTTATTGCTCAATATTTTTTCGGTTATTTTTGCACAGGTGTTTAACAAGCTTATTGGTCTGTAGTTGTTTGGGTGGGTAGGGTTTTTACCTGCCTTTTGTATCGGGATTATTGCGGCAATTTTCCATTTATTGGGGAAATATTCTAAGTTTATTATGGCTTTTATGATGTAGTATAGTTGAACTATTGCCTTTTTCGGCAGATTTTTTATTATTTTATTCTCTATTCCGTCAGGTCCTGGTGCTTTATTATTTGGCAAATGTTTTATTATTTCCATAATTTCTTTTGGGCTTGTTGTTATCCGTTTTTCGGTTAGATTTGTTATTTCGATTTCTCTATTAATGAATTTATCGACTGTTTCAATCACATGTTTCTCAAACTCGCTGTTGTCCATTGTGATTGTATGTGATTTCTCAATCATATTTCCGATCATTTCAGCCTTTTGTTTGCTATTCATTGCTTCCTTGTTGTTGATTTCCAATGTTGGGATATTTGCGAATGTTTTAGTTAATGATTTAGTTAGTTTCCACAGGGAATTATCTTTTACATTTAAATTTTCGAGTTTCTTCTCCCATTCTTTGTTGGTGTTTTCTTTTATTTGTTCTTTTATTCTTGTAGTTAAGTTGATCATTTGATGTTTGAACTGTGGGTCTGCTGTACGTTGCCACTGCATTCTTATTTTGTTTCTTGTTTGTATTAACTGTTTTGTTTTGTTGGTAACTTGTACTTTGTGTGGGTGTATTTGTATTAGTTTGCTGTGTTTGGTTTTGATTCGGGTTATTAGTGTAGTGAATTTTTCTATTGTCTCTTCCAACTTTTCTTTGTTTTCTATATTTGTTTGTAGTGTTAGTTGTTCGTTAATTTATTTTCTGAATGCATTCCAATTGGTTTCTTTGTTTGACACTATGGTTCTTTGTATGTTTTCTCGATATTTCCCATTTAATGTTATTAGTAGTGGGTCATGATCGGAGCTTAGTTCACTTGCCGTGTAGGGTTGCGTAATGTTTGTTATATTTTTATTCAAGATGATGTCAATCGTTGACGGGGTACTTCCATTTGTGGGGAAATGTGTGGGTTTTTCTGAGTGCATAACTATTATTCGATTTATGTTGGTATTTTGATACAACAAGTGCCCAGCGGTGTTGTTGTTGACGCATTTCCAAGATGTGTGTCTTGCTTTCAGATCTTCTATCACAATTACTTTTCTTGCTGTATCTGTTAGTTTGTTGAGGTTTTCGTGCTTGATTTTGTTAGCGGGGCTGTTGTATGCCGCAATGATATGTGTTTGGTCCGGGAGTTTGACTATGATGTTCTCTATTATGTTGTTGCGGGAAGGAAGTATTTTATGAGGGATATTGTCTCTTATCAGTACTGCAACTCCTCCGCCATTACCGTTACGATCTTTTCGAATTGTTTTGTAATTATTTACTTTTATTTTATGTTTTTCCTCTAGTTTTGTTTCGTTTAAGCACATTATGTCAATTTTGTGTTTTTCGATGAACTGTTTTAGGTCCCCTAATTTTGATAGAAGACCGTTTGCGTTCCAGGAAGCGACTTTTAGATCGTTATAATCCATAATCTTCTAGTTGTTGGCAGAATTCTATTGTTGCTAGAACTTTCTCGGTTTTGCTTGGGCATTTTTCTAGTGTTTTATTCAGATCTTTGATAACTTTGATCAGTGCTCTTATGTTTATGATGTTATTTAATTTGTTTATCTCTTCTTTTAGTTTAAGAAGTGCGACGTGTTTTCGTTCGTTGTGATGGTCTCTTGTTGGTCTTTTGTTTGTATCTTTTGGTTTCATTCTGGGAGCTGTTGATATTGTTGTTGTTGTTGTTGATGATGGTGATGATGATCATGTTGATGTTGATGAGGTTGTGGTTTAGGCAGTTGAGGTTTTTGTTGCCATACATTAGTCTTAGGTTGAGGAGCTGGTACGTAATTAGTCTTGTTTTGTTGTTGATTTCGTGCTTTATTTTGAATTATTCGTTGGTACACTTGGCAGTTTGTATCATTAGCTGTATGATTGCCATTGCAATTGTGGCACTTAGCGGGACTCATGGTGTCTTTGGGGCAGTCTGAACTCCAGTGCTCCCCTGCACATTTCACACAGATTGGTTAAGCCAAGCAGTTTGTTTTAGTATGCCCCCATAGTTGACACCTATGACATTGACTGATTCTTTTTTTGTTAATGTGTCTTTCCCAGTAGATCCTGGTGTGGTTTAAATATTTTATGTTTCTGTCTAGGCTTTTGATAACAATTGTTGCGGCTGTGATTACTAGGAAGGCTGGTCTTGACGTACCTCTCATCTTGTATATTTCTTTAACTGGTATCTTATGTTCCTCTAATTCACTTTTTATTTCTTCAGGTTTCGGATTATGGTCTAATCCTCTTAACACAAAGGCGTGTGTTTTTTGATTTTTGGTTGTGTATGTATGGTGGTCAATTTCATAGCTATTTAGTTGTTTTTGAAGTTCCTTCCATTCGTTCTCTGTTTTTGTATTTTTTATTGTTGTTTTTTGTGTATTTTATTTGGAACCCTCCAGTGCATGTCGTGCTTAACTGTTTCATTAAGTTTTGGTGTTTATTGATTTTCCATTGGATAATAATCGGATGGATTTTAATTACCTCTTCTTTTTCTTTTTCTTTTTCTTGTTGATTATCTGTTTCCATTTCCTCTATTTCTTCGCTGTCGCCGTCAGACAGTAATTCAAATCTGTTTTTCGTTTCTAGTGGTTTAAACTTTTTTCTTTTGTTAGGTGTTGATTCTTCATATTGGTTATCCTTTTTGTTTTTAGTAGCTGATTTCTTGTTTGTCACTAGCGTTAGCTCCATGTCTTCTTTTTTGGTTTCGTTAACGGTTGTTGTAGGATTGGTGTTTTTGTTTGTTCCACTCATTTTTGAGATGGGGTTTATATTTCTGAACGTTGTTGCTGTTGTTTTTGATGATACTTTGTTTAAGTTTATGTTCATTCGCTATTTTGTTTGGATTTTTAATGGATCTTCCTTTCTCGTTCACTTCACTTTCACTTTCGCTCTACTAAGTCACTCTCTCAACTTACACCCGTCCGCTCGCTGTGAGTGCTGGGGTGCGACTCAGCTAAAACCAAATGTGGAGCTCTTCGAGCTATTGAAGTTCTGAGTTTCGACCTAACTTGCAATGTATAGATATAGACAGAAAATTTTTTATGCTTTTTTTTCAAAATTATTTACTTTAGTTATAAAATTAAATAAATAAATACATAATGATAGTAACAATAATGATAGTAATAAGTACTGTGGTTCAACTTATTATTTTTATTATTATAATAATTTATTAAAAAGTCCATTAATAGTAGATTAATTTCTTTGTGCTGAAGTCTAGTGATTTTTCATTGAGCAAAAGAATATTTTATACAATTTATATGAGCTAGTTTTCTTATTTTTTGTCACCACAGTTGTTAGTTGCTAGTTGTTGCAGATGTTAGAAAAGTGATGAAAACATATCTGTTTCTTTGTTGTCCCTTCTTCAGTTTTCAAGGTGAACGATGAGTTGAACAGAATTCTGTGATTGGCCCATTTTGTCATCAGGGTGTCTCTATTTCTATTAAATCTCGGAAAAATTGTGAATTTTTAAATGGGATTTTCAAGAAAACGAAAAACATAATTCTAATTTTTAATAGAGACAGAGATAGATCTAACTTTCAGAAACCTTTTCATGCGAATTTCATTCTGTTTTGTTAACCTATGTGCAATTTATTTCTTTTCTACTAAAACCATGCATTTAGTCTGAAAAAACACATTTTTCACAATTTTCGGAAAATCCCGCCGACTAACGAAACATTTCGATAGAGATAAAGTTGCACAATGACATATCGAATCGAATGCGATATTTACTATTTCGATATCTCTTACCCTTTTCGAGATATTTCTAATCTACGGCTTATGGCATTTCAATGTAATTTTTTGGTTGCATTTCTTTGGACTTCACCCTTAAAGAAAATCCAAAAGCAGGTTTCTCCTACTTTTTCGTCGTCTTTCGAATGATATTAGTTTCGACAAAATGCGATGTATATTGCTTGATTTATTGCAAATTTTAATTAACATTTTGATATGCAAACAATGGACTTCAACTCTATTTTTCATCCTGAGAATAATACCGTTTGTCCCGTTTGAATATTTTAACTGCACCTTTACGAAACTTAAAAAGTTCCCCGTTTGAGTATAAATTTTGAGTGGCGATTTCATGCCCTAGAAATGTTTTTCCATCGATAAAGAAAAAACATGCATATCTTAGAATTCTATGGGGAATAACATATCAAAATTTCATCGAAATCGGACAAAGATACCTGGGAATGTTTCTTGTAAGAGTAGTGTAAAGTGAGTACCACTCGCAAACAACATCCCAAAGAACACAGATAAATTGATGTATCGGCGTCCGCAAATCGGTGTATATAAAACCTAACCAACTTTTTTCATTCACTGGAAAACGAAGAAGCTTCATTTCAACTCTTATGAGCGGTTGTAGAAGCGAATAATTTTGGAATTTTTAAGATCTTTTCTAAGAAATGCACCATTTTATCATAGACCTTTGTATTACATAAATTACGAGTGGTTATACGCCAAATGAATTCAATTTTCCATTTCATATAGTTGGAAACTTTTGTCCAATTTATAAACTAGACAGTCTTCTGTCAGTTACAAAAAAGACTAGAATCACAGGTAGAAAAACCTTTAGTGCCCAAATTACACATCGGATTATCGAATCCTATTTCGAGTCGTGCCCAGTTTACACATAGTAAGATTTTTCCAGGTCGATTTGGTTCCCAGTTTACATCCGCCTGTGTAGAACATAAACAAAACTGTAGGGCATCATAAGTTAAAGGATAATTGAAAATTTATTGTTTAAAAATAAATTTTATGTTAGTATCTCTATAAAAATTCGTTAATAACAAAAAAAAAACACAATGCATATTAATCAAAAAAGTGATGTTACTTTTAACATCTAATATGGTCTAAATTAAGAAAAATCATAAGAAAAATAATTTTTACTTTTTGTTCTGTATAGATAAACATTGTGATGACTCGATTAATAATTAATTAACTAGTAAATTTATCAAAAGTGGATAGATATTAAGAAAGACTTTTATACCCATTTTGTCATTCACATACTTAAAAATGAGCATAGAAATGTCCAATGAGACCACGGAGAGGCGGGCATCTTCTCACCAATAAATAAATGTCAAAATTGTAAGTATTTGAAATGAAAATTTATAATTCAAAAAATTAGTAAAATTAATTATCTACGTTACTTTGAAATATGGCTTAAGAGGTCTACACACCAAGCAACCGTGCAACCTGGAACACCCACACATTAGGGCCGTGCTAGTAATTTTGGACCAATCAGTGTGCGTAAAATAGACGATAAATCTTCTAATCGTACTTGGAAGGCCAACCCATGAATAAAAAAAATGAAAATATTTGGAATCGGGGTATTATTTCTGTCATCGTTGTAGTTGTTGATGTTTTTCTAAGCCGCAATTAAGTGGTCGCAGTACCACTTTTCTAGTCGACCGCCAGCAATGGTAGACCCGTTATCAGTTGCTGCAACACTTGAAATCCCTAGATTTCGGTTGAAAAACATTCACAATCACAACGATGACAGAAATAGTACTGCGATTCCAAATATTTTCAATTTTTTTATTCATGGGCTGGCCTTCCAAGTACGATTAGAAGATTTATCATCTATTTTATGCACACTGATTGGTCCAAAATCACTAGCACGGCCCTAATGTGTGGGTGTCCCAGGTTGCACGGTTGCTTGGTGTGTAGACCCCTTTAATACCCTTTTAAAACATGAAAATGAACGTTCTAGGTCACACGTTCTTATTGGGGTAAAAAAAAATTTGTCATTCGATAAATCCGAACGTTATTAATTGAATTGAGTATTTCCCGTAAATGCAGAAATCACGGATTGCGTGCACAAATTTTTTGAATTTTGATTCACAGTATAATAAAGAACTGGATAAATTATTTATAACATTATTAAAAATATTGAACGCTTTGATTAACGGCAAATTTTGAATTTCTAACCAAGCGACTGAATTTGGGATATCACCGAAAATTTGATGAATAGATTCTAAATTCGTTTTAAGATCTGAATTTTCATAAAAGTGCTTGCAACAAATAACGCTTTTCGCTGTTCTGTTCAATACCAAAATTACCGTTTTTAATTAATTAAATTTTTTATAATGAAATGTCTCGACTCTAATCCATGTTCCCCGTCGAGTGGGATTCGGTTCCGGAGGAGAATTTGGACTAATAATAATAATGTAATCTATTTGGTGTTTTTTAAAAAACTTTTTTAATTTCACCAATTAAATTAACTACATCTTTAAATTAGTCATGTACAAATGCACATATTCTATGTAACGGATGAACAAGGCAAGTTAAATGAAACGTATTTGGTAATTCGCAAATTAAAGAATCTCCAACATTACGAAACAAACTTTACAAATTTGTTTCTTTGAGACTCGTTTGAAATGAAATCGTGTCAATTGTTACAAATTAATTTGTGAATTTCATCACCGTTTGTTTTCTCGAGATCTTTCGACGCAGTTAGAAATGATTTCCATCTAAAGTTCCTAAAATCACATATCCGATTTTCCTTCTCATATTATCGGTTGTTTCATCTACTTCAACCCACGAATATTTATTATCAATTTTGCGGTGTATTTTCGAAACCGTGTTGTTATCAACGTTTGATGTATAATTTTTCCTGATGGCTGATTCATGATGAATCTCGCGACCTGTATATTTAAAAAAACGAAAAACCGGATTTTGTAATTTAAAAATTGGTATGTCTGCGGCAACAAATGCGTTACACAAATCGGTAAAAAAATCAGAATTTTGATCACTAGGACCGTTCGAAGTCGATGGCAAATGGGTGTCCACGATCTCAGCAGATTCTAAACATGCACTATTTCGTCTGTTTTTTTTAGTACTGACATGCCATTCTATATCAAACTTTCTGTTAGATGAATTTTACATGCAAAACATTAGTAATTAGAAGAAGAAGAAGACATTGTATATGTAAACGATATTAATAGAAAATATTAATATATTTACCAAAGATGCAGAAATATGCGAGTGTATGCAAGCAACACATGCATAAAAGTGGAGAATTATTCTCTTTTATAAAAAAAAAATAAAACGACGCATATGCGTATTTCTTTCATATTTTTTTGGTTTTTCCGTAATTTATTTAGTAATAAAGGTATAAACAAATAAATATATTCGCTTGATATTTTACGGACAGAGGGTTCCAAAATAAGTAATTTTTATAATACTTGGAAACTGACAACAACAGTAGAAGTATAACTATCTACGATTTGAGTTAAAATACTTACGTAATTTGCTAAGAAATGACGATTCGGTCATCTTTATTGGAGGAATTTGATGGAGCTAGTATAAGTTATTTGTTTCTTTGTTTTCAGTTAATGAATAAAATTCAGTTACTCGTACAGAAGTTTAAAATACTTCAGTCTCTTTCAATTCTAACAGTATTTCAACATATTGCAAAACTCTACATACCCACCAAATATCAATTTTCGATGAGAATAATACAATTATTTGCTTTCATTATTGTACTTTCTAGGTTTTTGTACACATTTTTGAACACAAAATGCAAAAACAATGCAGTATAATAATTTAAGGATTTGTAGATTTTAAGTTGTAACGAACCGTTCAGCGTCACCAGCAGCCACATACTGAAACTAGCGAGGTACCGCGCAAGTCCGAGCAGTAGGGGCACTCGACCTATAAGCCAACGAAATATAAGCCGCACCGATCGGTCGTACCGACACCTTTTCCACCTGGCCTCTTTCCTTACATTACCAGCAGTGGCTATTGGCGACCTGAGAAATCCTGAATTCCGCTGTGGCTATTGGCGACCGGAATAAACCGTTGTTGTAATCGTTGTACCGTTTCCGCTGTGGCTATTGGCGACCGGAAGAATCCGTTGTTATCCCCGTTATACCGCTTCCGCCGTGGCTATTGGCGACCGGAGGATTTTCCTCACACTCTTCGCAGTGGCTATTGGCGACTGAAGAGATCGTTATTGTATTCGTTGGTAAACCGCTACCTGGCTTCCGCCGTGGCTATTGATGATCGGAGGATTTCCCTCAACTCTTCACAGTGGCTATTGACGACTGAAGAAATCGTTGTTGTATTATTCGTTACCGTATCAATCCTGCAGTGGCTATCGGCGACCAGGATATACCCGTCCGTTAGAATTAGTATTTTGTTTTGTTATTCCGGATTTATTTATTTAGTATTTATTTAGTAGTTATTTATTTATTTCTTTATTTATTTGTATATAGTTATTTGAATAAAACCTGTTTATTTTTACTTATCGTCTCACGAGTATTTTGTGAGTGGCGCCCGAGTCCGATATCACCGTATCACTCTCGCTTTCGTTACAAATCGTAAACGATGACCCTTATTTTCTCTGGCCAGCTAACACCCGGGCAAATATCGTTACAAATTCTAGAAGGAATAACTACACCAATGATTGGTTACCCAGACAGGACAAGCGCGCCGTACCTTATGCCACGGTCACAAGTGCATCAAAATCCCATTTTTAAAGCATTGAGTAGCTGTGAAAATTTTTACCGGTAAAAATGTGAATCTTTAATTAGCGATTTCTCGTTTGTCCTTGCGACTACGACAACCGGAGATAGATTATTGAAAAGAGTATTTCTTATAGCCTCTAAAGATTCGTCCCGTTTTTCAAAATGTTGATATATATTTGAATTATAGACAAAAAACTAACAACATGTTTTTTTTCGTATTTTTGTACAAATTTCTTTTATTGTCTCTTATAACTTGGCCAATAATGTCTATTTTGCAATGATTCTTTCACTAGTATATAGCAAATTTACCGATTCAATTAAGAAAACTTCTACAAAGAGGTACAAATAAGAATTTGGGGACAATTTTTACTTCACAACTTTGATCAACCCCTTATTCGAAAGTTGATACAAAAGCTCTGGGAAATGCAGAGCGATTTTTTCAATATTTTGATCTTTGGAAATTCGAGTTGTTTTTGTGGTACTGTTTTCACTAATTAAAATTCATAATTTTGCTCTCAAATACGTACGATAGGCCCATTATTTTTGGAAAAGATGTTGATTTCTCAAAAAAAGTCGAGTGAAAATCCAGTCTCCTTGTTTGTGTATTATCACGTAAGAAAAGCCGCCATACACGCAGAAAATGCGTGTTTATCAAATCGGATTTTATGTTTCGCTCTGGATTCAGTATTGAATATATATCTATATAATATTTGTAGAACTATGTAATCCTGCGGTTATCGAGAAAAACTTTTCGATTGTGCAACCTATCGCAAACTTAGCGACCATGCCTGGTAAATTGGAGAAAAACAGACTTAATTTCTGGACAGTTTTTCTCCGCAAAATCAAATTCTTTTTACAAAAATTATAAGTCAATCGAAAAGGGCACCAAATTATCTACATAACCGCATGTTATTTTAAAGCTAAATAATTTATTTTAATAAGTGTGAACAGTACTACAAAAACCACTTAGGTTTTCCGCGATAATTTAGATAATTTTCAAAATATTGTAAAAAATTATGCATTCTCCTGGGCTTCTGTATCAGCTTTTGAATGAAAAGTTTATTAGAGCTGTAAAATAAAAATTGTCCCAAAATTCGTATATCTCCTTACAGAAGATTTCTTAATTTTCCGGAAAACTAACCCTGAAATCGTTAAATTTCGCAAATATTCGGAGAGCGTTTACAATTTGCTATATACTAATGGAAGAATCATTGCAATATAAACCATATTGGCCAGGTTATAAGAGAAAATATAAGAAATTGTACAAAAATATGAATGAAATATGGGTAATTTAAATTTTTATCAACATTTTGAAAAGCGGAAAGAACCGTTAGAAGCTACAAGAAATGCTCCTTTCAAAAATCTACCTTCGGTTGTTATAATCATAAGGACGAACGAGAAATCGCGAGTTAGAAATTCACATTTTCGCCCATCAAATCCATGAGATGTGCTCCGCACCCTTAAGTAAGATTACTTAATATTTCATGTGTTGTGAATAATAAACATTATGATAATAGTGGGCTTGAGCAAATAAAGTTATTGCTAGATAAGTGGACATTTTATAGATTTTCCTTAAACATTTTTAATTATTCGGCATAAAATCAACAACGAATTTGATGGTTAGAAATAAGTCATCATCAGTCGGATTCAGGTAAATTTCAAAGACAAAAATAAACAGATAAAATGTAAACAAAGTTGTAAACCGTTCGATAAATTCCATTTCTTTCCTGATTTTTATCTCTGCTTCTCATGAAGCACTATGGGTAAACCACATGAACAATTCATCAAATAGATTTTCAATTAATTTTGGCTTGATTAGCAACGTTGATATTGCGATCAGGACCTGGAAAATTAAAATTTTAAATTCTAATCTCAAACAAATCTTACTTACATGAAACCAAGCAAAGAATCAGGGTCCATACTGTATAAATTTTTCTGCATCGAAATTGTGTAACAATAAATATGCTTGCAATACCTATTTGACTTTAACGTGTATTATTAGTAATAAAATTATTAAAAATTTAACGAAACGATACTGGTAAATCTCCGATGATATAAATTTTATAATATCAACCAAGACTGAATAGATCAGGAAATAATTTCTATCTTTCACATTTACTTCAATAATTAATTAATTAATTGATTATTTCGTAACTTTCCAGTGAGTTTAACTCAAACAAGACACGTATACTTACTCTAATTTATTTTTGTTATACGTTTAGAAAAGTCATTTTTAAACTCCAATTATTCTGACTGGAAACTTCGATTTTTAACATTTATTTAACCGATCGGCCTCAAATTTGCAATAATTTCCCAGCAGAAGCAAAATAATTAAAAACAGTATTTTGGGATAGATTGTTAATTTAATGCAGAAAAACAATGTAATGTATGAAAAATTACGTGTAGATGTTTGAAAATATTAAAATTTCTTGCATTTTTCTATCAAATTACTTGTTCTTATATCTCTTATAACCTAAAGAAAATCAAATTTATTCAGTACTTAGTGATGAATCCCAATGTAAAATTAATTGAAAACTTCCGAGAATTTTAATTTAATTTAATTTAAACCTTGATTTGTACAGAAATCAACAAAAGTAAAAAAAGTGTACAATTCTTACAATTCATATTGTACCAATCCTTATGATGTAGACAACATATTACCAAATGATCATCTTTGATGTTTTAATGCACATAGTGTGTTAATTTTTTATCATTTAAGGGGACAGAGTACTTCTCAAAATTTCAACCGGCGAAAATGTGAGAAAATCTGAATTTCCAACTCGCAATTTCTCGCTCGTCCTTGAAGCTACAACAATCGCAAACTGATTTTTGAAAAGGGCATTTCTTATAGCGACTTTTTAGGTTCCTTCCGTTTTTCAAAATGTTGACGCAAATTTGAATTACAGACGAAAATCTAACAACATGTTTTTATCGTATTTTTGTACAATTTCTTCTATTTTCTCTTATAACTTGACTAATTGTGATTATTTTGCAAAAATTCTTGTACTGTCAGATGGCAAATAAAAAGTTCTTTCCAAATATTCAAGAAATTTTCCTATTTCACTGTTAGTTTTCCGGAAAACTAATAAAACTTCTGTACGCTACAACAAGTTTTTTTCCACAGTTTTTATCTTACAGCATTGATCGACCCCTCATTCGAAAGCTGATACAAAGGCGGAGGGCAAGATAGAAAGTTTTTTTTGAAATTTTGAAAATTGCCTGAGTTATCGCGGAAAAACCAACTGGTTTTTCTGGTATTGTTTTCACATATTAAAATTAATTATTTTGCTTTGAAATACATACGGTTAGGTAGATAATTTTGTCCTGTTTCCGATTGGCCCATTATTTTTGTAAAAAGTGTTGATTTCTCGAAGAAAATGGAATGAAAATCCAGTCTCTTTGTTTGTGTATTATCAAGTAAGATAACCCGCCATACTGGCAGACAGTGCGCGTTTGTCAAATCGAATTGTGTGTCTCGCTTTGGATTGAGTATCGATGATTCCACAAACTTTCGATTAGGCAAACCCGCACTGTTTACGTCTGACGCGGGCAATCTTTGTAAAATAACGATGTTGGATTTCCACTCAATTTTCTTCGAGAAATCAACACTTTTTTCGAAAAAATAATAGGTTATTCGGAAACAGGACAAAATTATCTACCTAACCGTATGTATTTCAAAGCAAAATAATTAATTTTAATATGTGTAAACAATGCCAGAAAAACCAGTTGGTTTTTCCGCAATAACTCAGGCAATTTTCAAAATTTCAAAAAAAGCTTTCTATGTTGCTCTCCGCCTTTATATCAGCTTTCGAATGAGGGGTCGATCAATGTTGTAAGATAAAAGCTGTGGAAAAAAACTTGTTGTAGCGTACAGAAGTTTTCTTAATTTTCCGGAAAACTAACAGTGAAATCGGAAAATTTCTTAAATATTTGGAAAGAAATTTTTATTTGCCATCTAACTGTACAAGAATTTTTGCAAAATAATCAAAATTGGACAAGTTATAAGAGAAAATACGAGAAATTGTACAAAAATATGAAAAAAACATGTTGTTAGATTTTCGTCTGTAATTCAAATTTGCGTCAACATTTTGAAAAACGGAAAGAACCAAAAAAGTCGCTATAAGAAATGCCCTTTTCAAAAATCTATTTGCAATTGTTGTAGCTTCAAGGACGAGCGAGAAATTGCGAGTTGGAAATTCACATTTTCTCACATTTTCTCACATTTTCGCCGGTTGAAATTTTGAGAAGTACTCTGTCCCCTTAAAAAAGATGATCAAGCATGATATAGTATCTATGAAAAAATAATAGAATTTTTTGTATTTTAAAATTCAATACGTGTATTTTCTGGTTTGTGACGAACCTTACAATAAAATAAACATAGTTAAATACAGCATAATAATTCTGAATAATTCAAATGAAAATTTGAAAGGAGCCGAATCTAAAAATCGGCCTAATAACTTCCACGACGCAGCCCGGACAGTTAATCATGAATTAGGATAGAACATTAAAAACAAGTGTTAGAAGTCGACAATTAATGCACGAGTCCAAGTTTAAAAAAAAAACTAACTTCCTATAAAAATCAAAATCGGGAATCGGAAACCGTGGCTATCTTACAACCACCGAAAAATTCAATGAGGAACCACCACCTCGTCAACCAAAACTACGTTCACTGATCGGTGATTCCACACACACCCTTTTCAGTTCAACTTTCTTATAAACTCAATTCACGATTCAATTGCGAAATTTTGACGGAATGACAGAACTGTCATTTGAGCGCGGAGTAAAAAGTAGTACGGTAGTCTCAACAAAAACAGGGAAAAATTCAAATCAAATGGATTGAATTGTCGAGGGAATATCCATTTCTTTTTTGTGGAAAAATCAAAATTTATATTATTTTAAAACATTTTTATAATAAAAAAAACACTAACCGAAACACAAAACCCGCTCTAAAAAACCGCTTGAAAACAAATATCCTTAGGTTATGTTTCAAAAATGACAGAAGAATGGAAACAAACGCCTAGGATTTTATGCCATCAGTGATACCTGTTGAATGATATTTTGGTTTTACCCGAAAACACCTAGTTTGGGGTATGGTGACAAAATAACGACCTTGTTTAATTAACTGGTTTATTATAACGCCTTTTTAATCGACTTTCTTACAACGACTGACTATCAACTGTACAATAATGCCTGACCAATGGTCAGCACAGGATGTCTTTTGCTGATGAATTTCCTTTAATCTACAAGACATAATAAAGACAGCTGCATCATTTCGTAACAATACCAACAATAGATATCATTCTGTCTTTATAAGCTACCGTTATAAATTTTGCTACGCTTTAAAAATTATGTTGGATAACCTTCTAAACTGTCATTTCAACATTTCGCAATTGAATCGTGAATAGGGTATATCTCTCTATATAGCAACAACTCTTTTCTAAGGCAACCGATAGCTTATAGAGGGCTGCAAATTGGTTGACTACACTATTTTGCCAATTTTGTGCCCTAATTTAAAAAAAGAAAAGAACTTCGCACATGAAGGGTATCGTTTCGGGCATAAAAGCACTTGCCCTTTCGATTGGTGATATCAAATTAATATGTTATCTTTTTTTTCCAATCTATCCCCTCCCTCTTCCACTCCCGTGGTCCCATTGGTATCAAACACTAATAAACTCGGACGGCCACCAAATAGTTTGTGCTGCCCAAATTTGAACTCAATCGGTGAAACCGTTTTGGAGTAATCGTTGGAGAACCGCCACACACACACACACCACACACACACGCACGCACGCACGCACGCACGCACGCACACACACACACACACACACACACGCACACACGCACGCACACACGACGCGCGCACGCACGCACGCACGCACGCACGCACACACGCACACACACGCACGCACACACACGCACACACACACACACACACGCACGCACGCACGCACGCACGCACACATCTCAGACAATATTGGAGACTGAGCGCAGCGAAAACATTGTCTTCGATCGGTAAAATCTCCTTACCGTTCTTGATCCTTAATATACTATTTTACTCTCAATTATAAAGATTATAGTTTTAGATTTATTTAATTACATATACAGTTTAAATTATCAATTATTATAATTATATATGATAGCCGTAATCAAATGAAATAATAAACTATAATTGTATTATTATAAAATGGCAAATGCAGATACTTTAAAGGCTAGTCGAAAAACTATCAAAGCTAGTTTAACTAGAATTACAAATTTTATTGAAAATTTTAATATAACAAATAACGATGTAAATGAGATAGTTGTTCGAGAGGAGCAATTAAATACATATTTTGAGAAATATGATACCACAATTTAAAGGTGACTATCATTTGTGGAACTCCTTTAAAGATTTATTTGTTTCTTTGATTCATAATAATGACAAACTTAATTCAGTTCAAAAACTTTATTATTAAAATCATCTTTCAAAGGAAAACCATGGCTATTGATAGATTCATTACAACTTACTAATGAAAAGTATGATATAACTTAGCAACTATTAATTGATTGTTATGATAGCAAATATTTAATAATAAAAGTTTGTGTCATCCATCATCGGGAGTTAAGTCAATCAAATTAACACTATATTGTTCAATGACCAACGTTTCTATTATTAGTTACAAATCCAGAACCTATATAACATAAGATTGTGGTATGTAATTCGAAATCGAGAATAGACAATTCGGTGATATAAAAAACTAACATTAACTGTCTTTAAAATAACACATTATAACATCATTAATTTTTTAAGTATGTGTAAAAATAATTTATCCACGACTAATATATAATGTAGCCATTATACTTTTGGTTTTTGCAATATAATGTCCTATATTATTCCCTTAGCGAATAATGAGCTATTATTCGCTCCCGTAAACCAATCAAAAAACAGTATTTGCATCAAGGTCCTATCAAATGTTCGGAAACCATGACAACGGCTAAACAAAATCACAAATTGACAGTTTAGGTAACTTCATATGAAAATTTTCAACAACAGTACTTCTTCTTTTTCAGCTCAGAACTTAATCGTGGATAAAGTATAGTATACAACTCGCTATAATGTGTGCTATTATTCACTCGAATGATTTACACCGCTCGCTCGTGGTGTAAACTTCATTCTCGGGAATAATAGCACTCATTATAGACTCGTTGTATAATATACTATTATTATTAGTTAAATTATAATATAAAAATTGGTTATTGTAGCATAAAGGGTTGAAGATGGCACAAATGTGCCGAAACTAGTTCCTGGATATGTCATTGAACAATATAGTGTAAATTTGATTGAAATATTCAATTATAAATTCACATTTGAAATCTATTTTTGAATTAAATTTGTTTGCAAAAACGAGTTCTACACAGTTACGAGATTTAGTATCAACAATGAAACAACATTTAAATGCTTTAAAACAATTAGATCAAGATACAGTAAACAAACTTTCATTATCCTATGTCCAAAAAAATTTGTTCCGGTTGCATGGGGATCCAACAATTTGTTAATTTCATTCGATGTAGAAAACATGTATACTAACATCCCAACACAATTAAATAGGAACATAATCAAAGAATACGTTAATACTAAATTCAATAAAATAGATAGTAACAACATTATATCAATTTATGATATTCTAATTAAAAATAATTATTATGAGTTTAGTAATGAAATTTACAAACAAAATAAAAGTCTTCCTATGGGAATGCCAGCATCTGGAATAATTGCTGAAATTTATATCGATTACCTTGAAAAAAAATTCATACTTAACAAAACAAATCCATACAAAAAACACATAAGATTATGGAATAGATATGTTGATGATACAATAGTGATTTGACAAGGTTCAATAAAATATTTAAATGCCTTTCACACATATATAAACAATATTTGTAAAAATATAAAATTTACGTTAGAATTGGAACAATCTTCTTATATAAACTTTTTAGATCTAACAATGACAAAAACAAATGCCAATTATCAATTCTCAATATACAGAAAACAAACTTGTTGTTCATCCTCAATTCCATTTAATTCATATCATCCAATTATACATAAAAATGCAGCATTCAACTCATTGATTTATAGATTACTTAATACAAATTTAACAAAAGAAAATTACCAATTTGAACTTAACAATATTATATATTTGGCAATTGTAATTGGTTACAATACAAACTTAATTCATAAAATTATCGATAAACAAAAACTAAAGTTAGATCCATTATATAATAATAATAATAATAATAAAGAAATAGGAATTTATAAATCATTTACATATAGTTATATAATTTATTCTTCTCGATCAATTTTTAAAAACAAACTTTATTTAATAACTTCTACAACATTCTACAATTTAGTTTTCTATTGATCTTGACTGATTAAATTCGAAAGTCAGACTGACTGTTTTAATAGAAAATATTATAATATTACTTTCTGAAAACTAAGCATTTCATGTTTAACAGTATAACTAGGATTGCTGATAGGGTATATATATATATATATATATATATATATATATATATATATATATATATATATATATATACAACGTGTCCCAGAATTGGCGTTCATCCTGATAGGTGTAAATAGAGGATGACATTCTAAGACGAAAAGTCTTATACCATTTTTTAATCTGACACACAGGTAATGAGTAATTAATTAAAACAAGTAACGAATCAGATGCCCGCTATAGCGATAAAAAGAGAAGCGGGAGGAGTTTAAACTTGATATGGCGGCAGCAGTTACAGATTTCAACAATAAGGGTGCTCGCACAACACCGAATATTGGATTGTTTTTAATAAAAATCTGTGGGGTTGGGGAATTTAAAAAAAAAAATACGAAAGTCTTCACTTTTAGGTGTATTAATTAGTAATTTTAATAAAAAGTAAATTAAGTCACGTTTACCAAATCAGGAATAATATCAAAAGATTTTGAGATAATACAAAAGAAAATTCTTTCTCTATTAAAAGTCAACAATTTTGTTGTAAATTGTAACAAATAGCAACAATATTTCGCCAACAATTCTTCGCCACCTTATCAACTTCCTGTCAGATGATATTACACAGAGACGCCGATACCTATGTAACATTATCCAAAGTGATCGATTTTGCCAATTTTATTACATTTATTCATTATTTATTGTTGTTTGCTTAAGGATTTAATTATTAAACAGTTTATTAAATGTAAAACAAAGAACATTTCGAATTGATCACTAACTATTGTTACTATTTGTTACAATTTACAACA
Source organism: Mylabris phalerata (assembly GCA_020740385.1). Classification (NCBI taxonomy): domain Eukaryota; kingdom Metazoa; phylum Arthropoda; class Insecta; order Coleoptera; family Meloidae; genus Mylabris; species Mylabris phalerata. Next base: position 57,008 of record JAJEOX010000072.1, on the reverse strand, counting down.
AAATTGTTGACTTATAATAGAGAAAGAATTTTCTTTTGCATTATCTCAAAATCTTTTGATATTATTCCTGATTTGGTAAACGTGACTTAATTTACTTTTTATTAAAATTACTAATTAATACACCTAAAAGTGAAGACTTTCGTATTTTTTTTTAAATTCCCCAACCTCACAGATTTTTATTAAAAACAATCCAATATTCGGTGTTGTGCGAGCACCCTTATTGTTGAAATCTGTAACTGCGGGCATATCAAGGCTAGACTCCTCCCGCTTCTCTTATCGCTATAGCGGGCATCTGATTCGTTACTTGTTTTAATTAATTACTCATTACCTGTGTGTCAGATTAAAAAATGGTATAAGACTTTTCGTCTTAGAATTTCATCCTCTATTTACACCTATCAGGATGGGCGCCAATTCTGGGACACGTTGTATATATATATATATATATATATATATATATATACTAGCTGACCTGGCAAACGTTCTGCCGTATAAATTATTTCTTGTGAATATTTTGGTTGATAATTAAAAAATAACGAAAGAATTGTAAGTTTTTGTGGATATAATCTATGACAGTAACAGGAAAGAAGCGCCTTGGACTATGACCGCCGGTAATTTTTTTATTCTAAAGTAAGAGATGAAACAAAGGGAAGCAATTTTAATTTCGAAGAGCAATTGAATGTAGTATATTTTTTGTCAGTCCCTCTCTAGCCAACACAAATAAGTTCGATGGTTTGCCCACGCGAGAACATGCCACGTATAATTGCCCGTGTGAAAAACATGCTGCCCCAGTAGCATTTTATATTTATTTGATATTGATTTTTCAACATTTATTCAATATTAGTTTTGACAGATTTTTTTTTATTTAATAAATATTGTTTTATAGAGATTTAATAAATATTGGTTTATTGAGATTTAATAAATATTGATTTATTGAGATTTAATAAATATTTACTTATTAAGATTTAATAAATATAGATTTATCAAAATTTAGATAATCTTATTTTATCGATATTTGACAAATATTGATTCATGTATATACTGAAAAACAATAATACAATATTTATACATAAGAATATTTATTGCCAAAAATAACACAAACAATAATAACAAACTAAACAAACTTCCTGATAAACGAAACAAAAACTTATAATCAAAACAGAACTAGTAATAACCTAAACAGTACTAGTAAATGCCAAGACAATAAATTTGTTATCTGTAGATTCTCACTAGACTTTAACGTCCCTGGGGTGTGCCATTGATCCTAGCTTTGGTTTGTGCTAGATAGAGTCCAATGTTCTTTTTTATGTCTTCATCTGTTGCTGTGTTGTGGCGTTTTCTAACTGCAGCTACAATAAGTTGTGTGGTTGTAACAAGAATGGTTAACACAAATTTCAGTTCTTACCAATAACAGCTTTGTGTAAGTTCAAACCACAGAAAGGCCTTTTATGTTTCTTTCCTTGACCAGAAAAATTTAACGCAACTTCATTGCTTAACAACTTTTTCAAAATATTATAAGTAGTCTTATGGACATTATCGCCACCGACTAAATACAAGATATTTGTCTAAAAATTCGCTATATTAATCACAAAATAATTTCTTGTTATCAACTTTACATACCAACTCATTCAATTTATTATTATCCATAACATAAAGTTCTATTTGTTCTAAATCGTGCATTGTAGTACACGGTAATTTGTTGAAAACAGATTCTTCTATCTCTTGGCTTGAATGTAATCTTAAATTAGTATTTTCAACTCGTTCCAACTTCCTCTTTATTTCCTTTAGTTCAAACTGGATGGACGCTTGATTCTTCAAAACCGAAGCAACAAATCCTGTAGCAAAAGTCGTATGAAAAATAAACAAAAACGTATTTATTGATTATACTGAATGAATACCTTGTGAAAAATTTGATTCAATATGATTAGTCAATACGCTACATGTACTTGCAACCCTGTTTGGTGTCAATCCACCATATGACTTGTTTTTTGAAAGTTCTACAATATCAAATAGTTATAAGTTCACAACTACATATAAAGTTATTGTATATTACCTGGTGTTTTATTTTGAATAGAAGCTGACTTGGAACGGGTTGAAAAATTTATGGGAAGTAATTTACGTTTTATATGTGCCATTTCATAACTATAGCCCGTCTTTCTTTTCTGTTGCTTATCCTTTAGGTTTTCAGTATTACAAGGTGTCATGTAGTTCTTCACTCCTACAAAAAAAATTGAAATTGTTCTGAATGGTTCTACATATTTCTCAGAAAAATAAACCTACTCTTTTCTGTGGCTAAAACTGGTAGCTGAAATTGTTCTGGCGAATTTTCGCCAGAGCCGGTGTCCTCAGAGATTGACTTCTGCTCTTCACCACTAACAGGTTGACATTCGTCCGCATCATCATCACTAGCTGGATTTGTTTCTTCGATTAGTCTTCTTGTTCTTCTGCGTTTTCTTTTTTCTCCAGTAATTATGTTTGTACTGGCATCACTAGATGAATCCAAATTTGAGGTAAACTGACCTCTTTCGCATAATCGTTTCGCCTTTTCGAGGTTTGTAATGCTTCGGTTCTTCAATTTCGCATCACACCATTTGAAGTTTTCAGATAAATCTTTACACTCATAAATGAGTCTTCTTATTTTAGTTTCTGAATTATTTAGTGGATACTTATAACAATCGTAAGATTCATTTACCCATGAGGTGGGTACAAAATCGACCGCATTCTCATCTTTCCAAATAATGACATCCCATGAAGACATAGTTTGTTGATTATATTCGTGTCGTAGTCCTGAGTTCAAAAGTAAGTACATATTTATCTTTGAATGTCATACAAGCGAGTATTCTTACAGATAAGGAATAATATGTTTGTGAAAGAAATATACAAATACTAATACATTGACAAAATGTTTGAAAAAAATTAAATTTTTAAATAAAAATGTAGGAAGTAGTTACTAATTATAATTAATTATTTATCTACAGTTATGCCTACATTAAGTGTAACAGCTGAATTGCGATAAAATAATGTTTGTGATAAACAACGAAACACTTAGCGTATATGTCTTCTACGTTCACGGTTGTTAGATTAGAGTTGAATTTTTTAAATTTAAAAACACCAAAATGTTTAGAAGGTAAGGGGTATGTATAAAAATCCATTAATCCTGTGGAGAGTTCTCCAATAACTTGAGATTCATTATATCCTTTATTTTTCCTTTATTTTTAAAATCTGGTTTTGTTTTAGCAATACATAACAGTCTCTAAAACCGTCCAAGTTGATTTCAAATTTAGAAAACCTTATTTTTCTACTTTTAACTTCAGCTGGTTTATCATTCACATTTTCAAATCTAATTGAATTTTTCTCGGAAATACGACGTCATATTTGATACATTGAAAACCTACAATCAGTTATTGGTGTCGTAAAGTGAATGATAAAAACGAATTTATCAACGCTAAAATAAAATTCAACAAAAAATTCGTTGATAATGTTACGCATATTGATGATATTGGTGTTTCAATTGAACAAATAATTAATAGTGTAATCTTAGACCAGTGTTTCTAATTATTAAGGATTCAACAATGAACTATAATAGTAATTACTGTAAAAAAAATGATCAATTTCTTACACAATCTAGATCATTCCATTACCAATATAAGTATTCGTAGAGTCAAAAAATTACTCAAATGTTACATTTTAAAGTTGTTTTAACTAAAAAAGTTAAATTTTTATTGGTAACGAACTTACTTGGTAAAAATTTGAATTTTGCTAAATTCTAGGTTATATTGACGTATTCCAAACAATGAGGTATATAGAGTGCGCATCCCCTATACTTGTATAAGACCAATTTGGTCCTCATATGGGGAAATTTTGACAGTTAGTCCTCACTCTCTCTAACTTATGAGTGTGCCGTTCAATAGGGACCTCCTTTTCTCAAGCCTTGATCGACCAAAGCTTGAGAAAAGGAAGGCGATATGTTGGTGTCGTTTCTGTTGAAACGACAACAACGACATCAAAATGTGTGCCACCATAGTTTTTTGACAAGATGCGCACTCTACTACCTCATTGATTCCAAACAACTATAATTGCATACAGGTTTGGACAATATGCTAGACACATGGGAGAAATACAGAGGGAGATAGTAGATGTAAGTAAGATAAAGATAGATACAATAGAAGTGGGCAAATATTGAAAACGATGCCGATTTGTTCCACTCGTAATTAGTCATTTGGCCAACTTTTCGCCTATAATTGGCAAAAAATAAAAAAAGGAATACAAAAAATTATACTTGTATTACCCATGATAATTCAGTTCAAACATTATCAATTTTACAACTACCAAAGTATTAATTGTTATCTTCATCTTTGTTGTCTTAAAAAATATTTGTACTTTCATTAAAATCAACATAGCTTGGAGAGATGGTAACAACAGCTTGCATTTTCAATTGTTATGTATGTGGAGAAAATTAAACAATGTGCGTTTATTTTAACTAACTGCATTTATTGGATTCTCACAAAGGAATGAAAATATTCAAGTTAAAAAATCAACTAAAAGATAAGATATTCCATTACTTCAATCTAAACCAACTCTAACTCTAAAAATCCCTACGTACACAACAAATTGTATAGTATGTTTGAAAACCAAGAATCCATTTTAACTCAAAATATGGGATTTAATTAATAAAATAATACAAAAACTCAAAATCAATTCCTACATACTAACATTTTGTATTTGTTAGTATATGGAAATTGATTTTGAAAAAAAAAGTTAGTATATGGGAATTGATTTTGAGTTTTTGTATTATTTTATTTTTTAATAGTATAGTATACAATTCGCTATAGGTCGCATTTTAGCCGCGCTAGAGCACAGACGTTAGTTCGTGTAGTATATCAGCTTCACAACTGCGATTAAATTATCATTGTGATTAAGGTTTGACGTTTCACCTGTAAAAAGCGTCAAAATGGACAATAATAGTAACAACAATAAAGGGAAGCGCAAAGCAGATCAACTATCACCCCCTATAAGTGACACACAAAAAAGATACACTTGGAATTATGAAGACAAACTAAAACAAAATAAATATTACCTTCCACAACATCTGGATAAGATTATCTCTGAAGACAACATGCAAGAAGATTACCAACAAACAAATACTAACTCAGTTCAACAAAAGAAATTAAAAATACCACCCAGATACTTGCACAATGCAATGAACTATAAAGAAATTATCGCCGACATTGACAAACTGGTAAGTGATAAAAACTATACAACTCTATCAAACAACAAATATCTTCGAATTAATCTAACAAGTATTGACGATTTTCGAAATTTAACAAAATTTTACATTAAAAACAATATTGAATATCACACATTTCAAAATGCTAATGATAAACCACTACAAGTTGTAATTAGGAACATACCGATTTCACTGACAGATAAAGATATTAAAGAAGAATTATTAAAAAAAGAGTTACCTATCATTTCAGTAACTCGACTGTTGAACTATAATAAAAAACCAATTCCACTATGTGCAGTGAGCTTAACCAACAATGAAGAAGCTAAAGAAATTTTCGAAATAAATAGATTATTAAATTCAATAGTCAGTGTAGAAGCGAGAAGAAAATCAGAAGAAATCCCACAATGTCATCGGTGTCAGCAATTTGGACACACCAAAAACTACTGTCGTATGAAACTACGATGTGTCAAATGTGCTGGACCACATTATTACACAGACTGCACAAAAGACTATAACACAGAGCCAACATGTGCTAATTGCAATGAAAAACATCCTGCAAGCTATCGAGGGTGCACGTACTAGAAAGAGTTACTAGAAAAAATGAATCCCAAGCGAAAGCAACACACATCTAGTGTAAACCACGCAAAAACAAATTTTGTAAATAATCGACCATACGCAGAAGTCACAAAAATAAAAACAAACGAAAATTCAACAAGCAACTCCTTAATAGAGAGCATTTTAAGTATTGTTAAAGACCTTATCAATCAATACCTACCTCATATCAAAACTTACGTCATCAATAACATATTACCCCAATTTATCAATGGCCCATAATCAAAAATCTTATATCAAAATCTAAAAATCCTTAACTGGACCGCAAATGGTATAAAACATAATAGAATTCTATTCATATCCTTCTTATCAAGATATCAAATTGATATAGCATGCATAACAGAAACTCATTTACTTCTTAACGAGGTATTTAGAATACCAGGATATACTATTTATCGTCAAGATAGACCAGCTAACATAGCTTCTGGTGGGGTAGTAATACTGGTCAAACAGAACCTATCCCACTGTCAAGAAAGTTAAATCAAAACCACAAACCTAGAGAGTGTTAGTATTAGACTAAACATGAAAAATAATGAAAAACTCAACATTACTGCAGCGTACAAACAACCGAATAAAAACATTATTGAAGACGACTTCCACAAAATATTTAATAACAGTATTGGCACGCTTGCTATAGGAGATTTCAATAGTAAAAATAGATATTGGGGATGTCGAGCAACAAATCCAAGTAGAATCAAATTGAATAATATTTGCGAAGAAAATGGTTACCAGGTTTATGCCCCTGAGGAGCACACATATTACCTGTACAGGTCTGACCATGACTCTGATATACGAGATATAATTGTAATGAAAAACTTTTCTAGAGAAATCTATCAAGAAGTCATAAACGAAATGAATTCCGACCATTTGCCAGTGATAATATCATTTATAATAACACCATCATATAAAGAAGTGCCACCTAAATTGATAAATGGAATAGTGGATTGGAAACTATTTAAAGAACTCTTAGAACAAATCCCAATACAAACTGTAAACTGTAAAAATTTCAATCAGATCGACTTAACCATTGATAAATTTGTTGATAAAATAAAAGCATGTGTTCAACAAGCCATAATCAAGAAAAAAACTTATAGAAAAACTGATTACCAAACCCCATCTAAATGCATAATAAACCTTATAAAACAAAAATCAAAGACTCGAAGAGAGTGGCAACGAACAAGAGACCCACAAATAAAAAACATTCTTAATAGATTAACACATCAAATTAAGAAAGAATTAGATGAATACTACTATAATTCATATGCTATTAGTATTGAACAGCTTGAACCAAATGATCCAGGAATGTGGCGAACTACAAAAAGAATATTGAAGCAACCTGAAGTTGTATCCAGCATAACAGAAGACCAAAAGATTTATTATACCGATATTGAGAAATCTCAAATATTTGCAAAATATCTAGAAAAAACATTTACTCCCCTATGTCCTGAAAGTAATAGAAATTTTAATCGCAGCATACAAGAACATACAGAAACCCATATGCCAATTATCAATACCGTTAAACTAATAACGACTACAGAATTAGAAGAAATATTGCAGAATCTGAAACTACGAAAATCGCCAGGACATGACTTAATTACAAATCAAATACTTAAAAATTTAGGTGAAAATTCAATCAAATTTCTAAGTGACCTGCTCAACTCATGCCTAAAAATAGGATACTTTCCCAACACGTGGAAGCATGCCATAATTATATTGTTTCAAAAACCAGGGAAACCAAAAAATCAAATAAATAGTTATAGACCCACAAGTTTATTAACCACATTGTCAAAAGTCTTCGAAAAAACCATACAAAACAGATTAATAAACGAAATAGAAGATAAAAATGTAATACCAGCAATACAATACGGTTTCAGGAAGCAACATTCAGCTATACATCAACTGGCAAGAATAACAGAACTAATTGAACAAGGATTTGAAGAAAAAAAGTACACTGCAGCTCTATTCATAGATGTGGCCCAAGCATTTGATAAAGTTTGGCTAAATGGCCAGAAAAATAAATTAATTAAACTGGAACTACCAGGTTATTTAACTGCAATCATATGTTCTTTTCTTGAAAATCGAACATTTAATGTAAGAGTCAACAATAAAGAAAGTGCAATTGATCATATTACAGCGGGTGTTCCTCAGGGAAGTATACTTGGCCCCACTTTATTTAATATCTATCTCTCCGATATTCCACAGCTAGAAAATGCAGAGCTGGCAATGTACGCTGATGACGTACATCATTACACAAGACATAGATTTGAATAATGCAATCTCGAAGTTACAAACAGAGTTTAATAAAATTCAAAATTATTTTAAAAAATGGTGTATAAGCATCAACACTAATAAGAGCGAAGCAAAAATCTTCACCCTGAGAAGAATTAAACAATGTAATAAACTAATAATAATTGGACAAAGCATCGAATGGGTTTCTAGAGAAACAGCTGTTAAATATCTTGGTATCTACATCGACACACAACTAACCTGAAAATATCACATCAATTACAAATTGAATCAAGCATACACCAGACTACGACAACTATATCCCATTATTAACAGGAAATCGTCTCTAAAACTGAAATGCTCACTATTAATATATAACGCAATGATTAGATCACTAATAACTTATGGGTGTCCCATCTGGTGCAACACATCAAATACAAATATTAACAAACTACAAAGATTACAAAATAAAATCTTGAGAATAGCTACTAATGCACCTTGGTATGTAAGAAACCAACAAATACATTATGACCTCGGACAGTCAACGATAAAGCAGTACATTGAAAAAATAGCTAAAAAGTTTTATGAAAAACTAGAAGACAATCCAACGCATCATAACCTTGGTAAAAAGAATATACATACCTGACTAAAACGAAGACTACCCCAAGATACATTGTTGATTGGGGAAAGATAAAAAAAATTATTCTCATTGTAATTTCATTGTTATTTTATATATAATAATAAAAAAAAATTAAAAAAAAAACATGTATAACAGCTATGCTGTTGATCTGGTTCAATAAAAAAAAAAAATCAATCGCTATAATGAGTGCTATTATTGCCGAGAATGAAGTTTACAAAACATTTGAGGGAATAACAGTACACATTATAGCGAGTTGTATACTATACTTTATCCACGACCAGGGGCGTAGCCATGGGAGGGATTGGGGGTCAAAGCCCCCTCTTGTTGATCAGTAGAGATAGGATTTGGCACCGTAGAGCGTGCCGGCCAAAATCTACTCTCCTGACAAATTCGAGTAGAGCGGAATGTTATTTTCTGTTTTAATCGAGTGTTTTCATTGCCAACAAAACTAGTTGCTCTATAATGATAGCAGCAGAATGTTGACAAACAGTAGACCATATAAAATGATCCGCATGACCGATCGACGTCATTCGTAAAACGCAGGCGTTTGATTGTACTGTAAATTTCAATGGAATGAGTTTCTCCACCTGAATACTCTTATAGTAACTCGTTTGGGTTAATAAACATAATTTGTACGTAAAGAAATTAAAAATATTTTAAATTGAATAAATATTAATAAAAATGAGACAAAAAAATTAAAAATATTCTAGATTTTCCACCGGTTCATTTAAATGAATTAAATTAAATTAAATTACATTTATTATTAATTTTATTTTTTATTACCAATATTTAATTTTACGTAGTTAGTCGATTAATTGAAACAGGCATAGAACTTGCAGTTACCAAAAAAAAAAATGAATTGAAGCTAAAAAATAGACAAATACCCAATTACAGCATTTTCCACTTAATTAAAAGAAAGAAAATAATACATTTCTATTTCATTCGATATATGTTTGAAGGTAAATAAAGCTATAAATTAAACTAAATGCTTTCTCAAAGATAAGAAATAAAACATTTTGCCAACTTAACATAAACAAAGGGTTTCATTTCTTTCGTATTTTTCTGTGAAGTCTCCAGACTTTTTGATAATTCTTTTTCTAAATTATTGAAAATGTATTTAACAGTAAAAGTTTCATCTTAATAAATTGTTTAGATGTTTGCATTAATTTACTTGTCTTATTGAATATTAATTAAGAAATAATTTTTTCAACCCAATTTTACAAATCTATCGAATTTTAAATTTAATGAAGATGAATTAAATATACTCAATAAAAGTCATAAATACGCCATACAATCCTCCACAAATCCATTATTAGAAACAGCAGTTGATCTTGATACTGCCATTATGGGGCATGAACATGAATCAGACATAAGAAAAGAATGTATTAATTTTTTAAAAAATAAGGAAAAAACAATAACCTATAATAATATTAATAAACAAGACTTAAAACAAAATAAAATAATCAAGAACATACGAAACAAATTAAAAGAAAACAATCTAATTCTTACTAAAGCTGATAAAAACGCAGGTATCGTTATATTGAATAAAACTGAATATATTGATAAAACAATTAAATTTCTAACTGATAACAACTTTATAAAGTTAAATAAAAATCCACTCAACAATTTTATTAAAATTACAAAAAATATAATTAAAACCACCCGAGATACAATCATCAAATTCGGATATAATCCAAGAACTATATTGCCTATGAATCCAAAAATACCAAAATTATATTCTCTTATCAAACTACACAAACTAAACCATCCGATAAGACCAATAGTCACCTTTTTCGATTCACCCACTGTAAATATAGCCAAATTGTTTGTTAAAATAATCGATACTCTAGATTATCAACCCAAACATACAATTAAAAATTCGTTAGAACTAATCGATAAAATTAAAAACATAAAAATTGACAATTTTGACAATATAACTTTAGTTTCTTTTGATGTAACCAACCTATATTCTAATGTAGTTCTCAACACATTAGAAAACATCATTTCAAACTTCATAATCGAAAAAACTGATCCATCTGATCAAAATAACATAATAAATATGTTTAAACTTGTCATCTCTAATAATTTTTGTCAATTTAATAACGATTTTTACAAAATTAATAAAGGCTTACCAATGGGTATGCCTGCATCTGGCTTATTAGCCAATTTCTATTTAGATTTTATCGAAAATAAATTTATTAAGAATAATAATAATCCATTTTTTAAAAATATTTTACTTTGGGTTAGATATGTCGACGACATCTTTCTTATATATAATAATAACAATAAAAACGAAATTAAAGATTTTATTGATTACTTAAATACACTACATAACAAATTAAATTTTACAGTAGAATTCGAGAAAAATAATTCATTAAATTTCTTAGACTTAACCATAACTAAGAAGAATAATGAATTTGAATATAATATTTATCGTAAACCTACCAATTGTAGCAGCCTAATACCCTATCAATCAGAACATCATTCTAACCACAAAATGGCTGCTTTTCATTATTTCTTCAATCGGTTACAAAGAATTCCACTTAAATCGGATGAGTATAATAAAGAAATTGATATCATTTATAAATTAGCACGTATTAATGATTTTCCCAAACACACTATGGATAAAATATTTCATAAAACTAAAATAAAATTCGATCCTCTATTTCACACCAATAAAAATAAAAACAAAAATCAAAAAAATCAATATAAATCCTTTAATTACAATAAAATATCAAAACACCTTTTTCCCCTATTACATAAATATAACATTGTACCTGCTTTTAAATCTAATAAAACCATATATTCGCTTTTAAAAAATAATACAGAAAAAGACCATAAATTAGAATGTTCAGGTGTATACAGGATCAAATGTGATGAATGTGATTGTTGCTATATTGGTGAATCGGGTAGAAGCATAAAAACTAGAATTAACGAACATCGAAAGTATCCAACATCCACCTTCTATCAACATATCGCTTCTTCCGGACACCGATCTAGCGATGATAATAACATAGAACTGTTACATAGATATTGTAAGGGGCGAAGGCTCATTCTTCTTGAGTCCTTAGAAATTTACAAAAATAAAAAACTTAACTCAAATTTATTAAATGATCAAATTGAACTGAGCTTCACCCCCCTTTTTTCATATATTAGTAAAATTTAATACATTTAAAGATTATGTAAATTATTATGTTGAATTAATGTTAACTGGTTTAATTTATTTTGATGTTTAAATAATTCACTATTTCAAAGATTAATTTAAATTGAAAAAGTTCTTCAAAAAAATTCAAAACGTCATTATCGATAACCAACAGGTTTTATATTTTCAAGTAATTTTCTATTAAATTCATTCGATGTTAACACGCGCTTTGGTGAACAGTAATTGGTATACTGAAGAAAAGATTTTTTAAAAACTTTTTCAATAATTTTCTATAATTTTTCTATAAAAAAATTTTCTAAATTCTCTTAGTTAAAATCAATAATTTGCTTATCAAAATTATTAAATATTATCGCTTATATATTTTCGGTTATTTCAAATATTTTGTACTATTGGAATTTTATCTTGTCTGCTCATTTTAATATTTGATTTTCATTGTGTCTCTGTGATTCTATATTTTGACGTAAGTTTTTGATATATGTTTATTGAGATCACTTTTCCACTAAGCTATTTTATTTTATTTTATTTATAACATCAGGTGCAGCTGAAGATGGGGTTAACCCGAAACTAGTCCTACAAAATTTTAATAAATATAATAAGAAGTTGACTTGGTTCAGAATTTTTATTTTATTTTCTTATTTCTATAAATATATAGAATATCTAGACGCGCGACTCAAAAACGCAGGTCAAATTTTGGTCATGTGAACGTGCATTAAATCTCTGTTATATATCCGTTTGAAAAAGTGCGGAAACGGAAACAGAAACAGAGGTCTAAAAGCGGACGGAACTTCCGCGGTTACGGAACCAGAATCGGACATCCGTAACATCTCTAATATGTATTACTAAAAATTTATATACGTTAGATTAGTACATTTAAAACGTTATTCAATTTAATATTGAAAATTACATGACAAAGGTATGTCAAACAGCGAATTTTGATTATAAAAAGATTGTTAACGTTACGCGAAACACTAATACTAAGAATATTACTTGAGCTACAAAAAATTTGAACTACAATATACAGGTCGATCCAAGAATCTATGGAGAGTAGGTGTAACTTTTTTATTTATTGATAGAATTGAATAATTTCAACAAGAACTTAAAGGGGCACCCTCCTACAATATTTGAAGATTGGGAAAATTGATGTCAAAAAAATTTATTTTGCAAATTTCTTAAATACTGTTTTATGCTTCGAAAAAATAAAATAAACAGAGACGACACAGGCAGAAGAAGAATAACACAAAACCAGATGTTCAGTGTGTCGAACTGCCCAAATGGTGTGATCCTTCAAATTTTGTCGTTTTAAATTTATTGCTGGTAGGGCAAGGGATTCCCTGGCCTAGATTTTTAGAGCAGTTCAATCACCCCTTCGAATAATTCACAAAATTTTGGATTTTTTCTAGAAAAGGTTAATTGATTTTTCAAAAGATAAATACTATTTTCGTATTTAGTTGATTTTGAATTTTTAAGGCTAAGACATTTTCATCAAATATTACTTAATTTTCGAAAGTGACATCAATTTTCCCAATTTCCAAATATTGTAAGACGGTGCTTTCACCTCCAACAGGTAGCCTAAGTGTTCCCCTTCAAGTTCTTGTTAAAATTATTCAATTCTATCAAAAATAAAAAAGTTACAGCTACTCTCCATAGATTCTTAGATCGACCTGTATAATAATATTAAATTAATAATCACTTCAAACAACTAAAACGAAAATAATTTTTCTGTTTGACAGTTCAAGTGATTATTTTTTCTCATATAATTAGGTATAAATATCATATGAATTCTCTTATTGTAACACAAATATAAACTCTAGTAATCCCATTTAAATTATTCTTAACATAAACGTAACCAGTCAAGCTATCTTCTTTGCAAAAGTCCATCGTTTATTCCACAATCATCAGCATTTATAAAGTTAAAAGACTTTTATTTACACTGAAAGAAATAACGAGGAATGTTTAAATACTATGTTGTTCTAAATATTGCAACATAAATGATAACTTCACAATATATTTTTACTTACGTTAATTATTAGTTAAATACATATATTTACATACATTTTTTTATCAGAAAACTCAAAAATTCCAAAAATAATTAAACATATAATAAATTACGCACTTCACAATTAAACTGGACTTGATATTTTGTTCTAGATTTCGCCATCAACGCAGGCGCATTAGCATTAGGCCTGTAGCAAACCGTATGTATTGGTTATTGAGTAACGAATATTGCACGAGACTCGAAGTAACGTTTCGTTACTGCCTGACATACCTCGTTACTTCGTTACTTTTCGTTATTTTGTTCATTTTGGTTACTTGTTTGACTGCTATTGATACTGATACAGACGTACTGTATGCTGTAGTTTTGTTTACGCCAGAATACGAATACAGCCGAGTAAAACCATAATCGATCTCGGGAAACGATTTTTTCCATTTTCCAAGATTTTGCGAAGAAAAACAAAAAAAAAACTGAAAGAAAGTAAATTTTCCTGGTCTAAAACTAACCGATATCGGTTTGATTTAAAAATTTACTTTCTTTCATTCGTTTCTAAAACATCGGTTTGTTTCAAACTTAATATTAACATCAGATAACTTCCACTATTGGAAACTTTGCATTAATTGACGTGGCTGGACGACTTTGTAGTAATCGTCCAGTCAAGATGTAGATTCTAGACTGGGGGATCGGGGTCCCTCGATAGCTCAGTTGTTAGAGCAGTTGCCATGTAAGTTCAGCAATAAATTCTATAGTAAACAACAAGGTCAAAATAGTGTACTCCCAGAAATACAGGGAATCAATATAAACAATCTACCATTCAAAGTTAAACATAAATTGCCGTACATTAACATGGAGTTCTTCAACTAAACATGAACACACTTAAATAGCAGATGTGTAACATATTATATATTAGCAATAAAAGCATGTATTATAATCTGAACATAAGTAAGTAGGTTTTTCGATGTTTTTTTTCCCTACAGAAAGGACAAATTAGTTGTAAGTCAAAGTTAGAAATAGAGCAAAAAATAAAATGAGAGTTTAAGAAATAATGTATAGCTAAATTCACAAATAAAGTCTTAGAACTAGGAGCTGTGAGTGTACTGTAAATAAATAGGTTAAATCGAATGTAAATCGATGTATCACAAATGAAATTAATAAAATTGTGTTTGTGTGTGTTGCCATGTAAGCAAACGGTCGCGGGTTCGGGTCCCGTTCGAGGGGCGAATTTTTCCTGGTCTAGAACTAACCGATATCGGTTTGATTTAAAAATTTACTTTCTTTCATTCAGGTTTTAAAAATTTACTTTCTTTCATTCATTTCTAAAACATCGGTTTGTCTCAAATTTAATATTAAAAAAAAAAACCGTTTTCTCGTCATATCACTATAGATCATTTAATGTCAAATTTACAATGAGGTCGATCGCAACATTTTCAGATTAAAGCGGTTTTTCACCGATTTCCCAATGAGTGACGAGTCTCAAATTTTGATAGAATGTTCCCTAGGGACTACTCTACAAATTCTCAAAATATTTTTCAAATCGTCTGACAATTAATGGGGTCTGCCATAAGAACTGGAAACGTTTGGTTGAAAAATTCGGTATACGTATACTATACATCGTAAACAATACATATCAACGATGGTAACATTAGTAACGGAAGTAACGAGTAACGAATATTTTGTAGCGAGTATTAAGGTTACCAGTAACGAATACAGGCCTAATTAGTACATTTGGACCTTACCTTGAAAATAGTTTGTACTATGGAGGTCCAAACCTATTTCGTGGCGCTACTGGTCATTTGTTTCCTATTTGCCCTATCCAATCGAAGCATCTATTGTTTTATTCTCTTTGAAAACCATCCTCTCAATTTGATAACATTGTAACTAACAACAACAAAAATTTAGACTCTACCAATGAGAATATAATAAACATAAATTCTAATATAAATAACCATGAAAACTAATGAAAATTCTGAGAATGTTAAAAATACACTTTCCAAAGAATCTGTAACTGATAGCGCACAATCAACAACAATAAACAACAAATTTAGATATAGAAGAAACATAAAGTCACCAAAAAAATATATTGAAGAATGTTGCCTGGGCGCAATCATAAAAAAAGGGAGATGTCAAGGATGGCAACAGTGTTGACCGTCATCCTATTAGATCGTAGTCATTAGTATAAGGCTTTATCCACACTATAGGGCAGGTCACGCTCCACTCTCGTTCCGCTCACGCTCCAGTAAAATATTGTTTAACGAAAAATATGTGTTTCTGTTCACACTTTACGTACCGCTCAAGTATCGTTTCGCTCACGCTCCAGTACCGGTCAATCAAGAAGAATATTTGACTGGAGCGTGATCGGAGTTCTCTTTGTCTAACATCAGTCTGTTTCACTGTTTGTATACATACAGATCCACGTGGTATATTTGGTGCATTATTATTATGGATGACAAAACGTGGAATTTTGAAAAAGGTAATTATACATATGTTTTTATTTATTCATACCTATGTATGTATATTATATAATATCATATTAATTAATTGATTAATTAATTAATTAATTAACATGTAAAATATTAAATATTAAAATTCACAATTTTCAGATGAAATGCTTATCGAATTGGTAAAAAATAGACGTAGTTTATATGATTTACAATCACCCTATTATAGTGATAATTATCACAAAAAAAATGCCTGGTATCAAATTGAAAAAGAACTCGGTCAATCTGGTAAGTACCTACACTTAAAATTTTCTAAAGTTTATTGTCAATAATTTATTAGTTGTCATTTGTTATATTATTCGGTTTTGTTGAAACGACACTGAACCTGCAGGTTGTCGCATGTCTTTTTTCCTTGGTTACAGGTGCAAAACTTCGTTGGAAATCACTTCGATCTCAATATCGAAAATATTTCAACAGACAATAAACTAAAAGTGGACAAAAGCTGCTTCAACATCTTCTAAATGGTGATTGCAGGAACAGATGAGTTTTCTTCATCCATTTGTGAGTGGTGATAGACCGCGTATATCTTCAATTGAGAACGAAGATAATAATGGTAACAGTCAAAAAGTATGCGGTGTGGATAGGGAATCTGAACAGAACTCACCAATCCAAATGATGCAGACGAGGCCACATTGCCTAATATTTGTGCAAATACTTTCACTAACGAAACACCACCAATTAAAAAAAGAAAAAGAACCACTGATATGGAACCAAAAGACAGTGCATCAGCTACATTGATGAAATACATCTTACAAAAAAAAAGAAAGCTCTGCCCACCCCATTGAAGCTTTTTTTTCTTTAATGGGTGCCACCGTTAAGAATTTTACGCCAGTGGATCAACATTTTATAAAAACAAAAGTATTTGCTCTTGTTAGTCAAGTAGAGGAGAAATATTTAGCATCATCTTCAACTGTTTTACCAATGTCCAGCATTTAACCATCCTCATCACGAGTCAGTTGTTCTATCTCCTACCTATTATCAATCATCATCATCGTCACCGACACATTTCAACGAGAATGTTCAATTTCGTTCACAAGCTTATCGAGAACAACAGCATTCATCGAATTTTGTTGATAATTGTACGCCTTATTCCTCTCCACAATAATAAATGTGGATATTTTGACTCAATTATTGTAAATTATTGTCAAATTATTTTTCTAAATAAAAAACTACTTGCCTTAAACACCATTTTTGCTAATTGAACGAACATTAGAGCTAAGAGGTAAATGAAATTATAAGTAATTGAAAATGATCAACTTTATTTCTGAAACACTTATATCTATTGTCTTAAGATTTTTTATTGGATAATACGATCATGTTGCCATGGTACTGGACCTTCAGGAGAATTGAAGAAACTTTTGAAGATTTCTCTTGTTGCAAACGCCTCCTCCTTGTCTTCTTAAATTTTGTATATTATTTATGTTAATGCAAGCTGGATCACTTTCACAGTTGACAGTTCTATTATTTCTAATGATATTATGTAAAATACATGTGGTTAGAATGATTGTGGTTGCATTATTAGGATGTGTTTTCAATCTTCTCCAGTAGACTCGGAAAGTCTGTGATAATATACCAAATGCACATTCAACTAATCTTCTTCCGCGACACAACCGATAGTTGAAAATTTTAATTTCGATATCTTCCACATTTCGTCATCCTGGGTAAGGTCGCATTAAATATTTTTTTAAAGGAAATGCTTCATCACATAGCATTACATACGGAGCCAATCGGGTCTATGCTGTATCATAAACGTTATAAATAACGTGCACACGTTATTCGAATTTAACGTTTGAGAATAACATAGTTCATAACGTTCGATTCAAAACTCGGCATGCTGTATCATGTTGTTTACATCTCTGTTACCAAGCACCTGTTAAAAAGGAAGTAAGTATTGTCTAGCGAAAGTGAAACGACCCTATATGGAAGAAGTACGAATTAGAGAGAGTAGGCATAGCGAGGGTAGTTATATGCCCGCGACGAATCATTTGGTGTTTTATAAAAATTTAGCGGCAAGATGGTCTGTGAAAATCTAGCGACGAGATGTTTTGTACAATTGTTGTCAAACAGGTCAATTTCAGTGCATTTGGAACAATACACATCCAAAATTCATATTATTTATTTGAAGTTTATAGTGATCGGTCACCAGTAAAATATGCCTTAACAGAGATTTAAAAAAAAACAACCGGAAAACAGTACGAAAATTTGTTAAATTTTCTAAAAGCTGGTCCTAGAATGATTACTAAATGTCTCACTGCCTCTTTATTAAGTCTAAAGTTTATGATAAAATCAATTTCGATTAGCTTAAACGGGTTGATAGCATCCCGAAGGGTTCTTCTTGTTATGTTTTCTGTATTTTTACAAATCAATCCCATAACCTCACTTTTCTTGGTAAATAAAAAAATTGGATAATTTTTTTATTTTGTATTTACCTTTCTACAACATTTTCCAGTTGCTCGACTAACGCTAATTGTAAAATTCCTCGAAAGTCCATTTTGAACTATTTTCGTTTATAGTTTTTGATAAATAACATTCACGTTATACTTTTAACGATCCGTAAAATGTCAATGTTATTTCAGAGACGTTAACTTGGGGATAACATGTTCAAATAACGTGTCTGGGTTGTAACGGTAACGTGCAAATTGATACAGCATACCAACATCGGAGAAATAACGTGTACAATGCATAACCTGCACGTTAAACTTAACGTTTATGATACAGCATAGGACCGAATATGTTTGTTCCTGGTAATGGAGAGTCTTTAGGAATATTTAACGTTCCATCTTCAAATCCTTTCATTAATGTAGAACTGGCAAAAATACCACCGTCACTATTTTTTCCGTAAGATCCAATGTCTACATCAACAAACTTATAATTAGCATCCACCAATATCAATAACACTATTGAAAATGTCTTCTTATAATTAAAATATAGTGATCCACTTTTAGATGGGGCTTCTATTATTATATGTTTGCCATCTAAGGCTCCTAAACAGTTCGGGAAATTCCACATTTTCCACATTTCATGACAAGTTGTAACCATTTTTCTTGAGAAGGAGTTGGAATATATTCTCCTATTAGCGTTTCATTAATTGCTGTACATACTTCAATAATTATACTTTGTACTGTCGAATGACCTAGGCGGTAGTTGAAAGCAATTGTCTTATATGAATCCACAGTGGCCAAAAATCTGGAATAATAATAAGAATAATAATAACAACAATGATGTTTAATAGACAACTATTATTATTGAATTAGTATAATTACTTACCTTAGACATACTGTTAACTTTTCTCGTGGAGAAATAGCTTCACGAAAAGTAGTATTTTTCTTTAAAAGTTTGGGCTCAATTTTATTTAAAATCATTTCAAACATTCCTGAATCCATTCGAAAGTATTGTCAAAATTTTTCTTCGTCGTCTATCAAGTGACGGTACAGAGTATAGTATTCACCTTCCGTTTTTCTATTTATCAAACTTTGATGAACCCACATTTTTCTATTTTTAACTAGTTGTTTCTTTTTTGTACTTCGATCATCTTCATCAAGAAGAAGAGCAATTACGGCCAATTCTTCATTTGAAAAATTGAACATTTTTAACGAGTATTAAATAATATTAGATAATTTTAAAAATATGTTTGACTTCGCTCGTTTACGATTTCAGACTAACCAAATGTTTAATAATACAAGAATTACCTGACCGACATCGAACCGTGATCGAACCTATAGTGTGGATAGAACGACATTTTACTGGAGCGTGACCTGCCCTATAGTATGGATAGAGCCTTAGAGTATGAATAAACAACGAGCAGTCTAAAAGTAAGCTACGAGAGTAAAAGCATCATTTAATAATAAAGTTATTGAATAGTTAAAAGAATTCAATTGAATGAACTAAACAGCACCTACGACACATGATAAACTTGATTGCATGAATCGAGCTGAATCTAAAAAGCGTAAATTGACTGTTTGTTTATTATCAGTCGAGCAACTGGAAAATGTTGTAGAAAGGTAAATACAAAGTAAAAAAATTATCCAATTTTTTTATTTACCAAGAAAAGTGAGGTTATCGGATTGATTTGTAAAAATACAGAAAACATAACAAGGAGAACCCTTCGGGATGCTATCAACCCGTTTAAGCTAATCGAAATTGATTTTATCATAAACTTTAGACTTAATAAAGAGGCAGTGAGACATTTAGTAATCATTCTAGGACCAGCTTTTAGAAAATTTAACAAATTTTCGTACTGTTTTCCGGTTGTTTTTTTTAAATCTCTGTTAAGGCATATTTTACTGGTGACCGATCACTATAAACTTCAAATAAATAATATGAATTTTGGATGTGTATTGTTCCAAATGCACTGAAATTGGCCTATTTGACAACAATTGTACAAAACATCTTGTCGTCAGATTTTCACAAACCAGATTGCCGCTAAATTTTTATAAAACACCAGATGATTCGCCGCGGGCATATAACTACCCTTGCTATGCCTAGTCTCTCTAACTCGTACTTCTTCCATATAGGGTTGTTTCACTTTCGCTAGACAATACTTACTTTCTTTTTAACAGGTCCCTTATAACGTGCTTGATAACAGAAATGTAAACAACATGATACAGCATATCGAGTTTTGAATCGAACGTTATGAACTATGTAATTCTCAAACGTTGAATTCGAATAACGTGTGCACGTTATTTATAACGTTTATGATACAGCATAGACCCGAATAACTCTCCACCACTTAACATGAATTTTATAGGTTTAGTCTGACCACAGGCTTTCTTACTCGTTCAGATCGACGTAAAATAGTGTTGGGTTGAGCCTGACAGGTTTTTTCCTGTTGTTGATCCATTGTATTTTGTTTATTGGATTCCGTAATCTTTTTATCAACGTCTTTTTTGGGAATTGAGGCAGCAGGTTTTTCTGTTACGTTGTCTGACACAGTCGTAGGTTTCGGTTCCGTTTCTTCACTTGTTATAGGGACTTTAACTGGCCATGTTCATATCGTACCAGATGTTTTATAAGTGGTTTGTCAACTTCACAAGGACGCAATTGGTCCTGATGACGTTTAATTGTATAACCATTATCAAGTTCAATTAAATAATGTAGTTTGCCAAGTCGTTCAATAACGGTACCAAACTTCCATAATCCAGAATGTGTATAATTTCTTGATTGTATTCGATCACCAGGCTGGAAAAGTCTGATTATTTCGGAGAGGTAATTTTGTTTAGGTTTAATAAAAGGTTTTATAAGGTCGAGACGGGAACGGAGTTTTCTGTTTAAGTGTAATTCTGCTGGAGTTCTCCCACAGGACCATGGAGTGTTTCGATACTTGAATAGGAAGGATTGAAGCTTGTTGAATAAATCTCCGGATTTATTTGACATACGTTTGAACGGTTCGCTCGGCTTGACCATTTGTTGCAGGATGTTTTGGTGCTGTGAAGTTTTGTTGTATTCCTTTTTTAATTTCAAATTTTTAAGACAAAATTTCGTGAACTCTTCAGATTTAAATATGGTTGCATTGTCAGTCACTAATATGTGAGGTAAACCATTTCGGGCAATTATTTCAGTTAAACAGTCTATTGTTGATTTCGATGTAGGCGACTTTTTTGACGTAGTAATTTCGATCCATTTAGTTTTGGCGTCTACTACAAGAAAGAAATGGTATTTATTAAATTCTGCATAGTCTGCAAGAATACGTTCCCATGGGGCAGTTGGTTCTTCCCATTCATCTAATGGTGCTTTGCTTGGATTTTTCGTGACCAGTGCACACGATTCGCATGATTTAACGATATTTTCAATGTCACTATCGATTTTAGACCAATAACAATAAGATCTTGCTATTGCCTTCATCTTCGCTATACCAATATGGGTTGAGTGCAATTCGTTTAGAATAATGGATTGAAGCTTTTTTGGTACGACGACTCGAAGTCCTCGCATTATTACACCTGAATGAACGCTATATTCAGAGTTTTGCAGTTCGCCATTTAGTAGTTTGTTTTTTACTTCCCGAAGCTTATTATCTTTAATAGTTTCTCTACGGATCCTGTAGCAAGTAATAGGAGTTGAGTTAGTTAAGTTTTCAATAGTCATTTCGTTTATTCGATATAATTCTTCACGAATTTTAATTCGCTTCATTTCTAATGGAACAGGGTGTCTAGAAAAGTAGTCAGCATTAATATGTTGTTTGCCTGGATGATGTTTTATTTCGAAGTCGAATCCACTAAGAAAATTAGCATATCGAAGAAGGCGGTGGGCTGAGATGATCGGCATCGATTTATATGGACTGAAAATTCGCAATAACGGTCTGTTATCGATTATTAAAGTAAACTTTATGTCATATAAATATTGGCAGAAGCGTTTAATTCCCCAGTTGACTGCTGTAGCTTCCTTGTCGAGTTGTCTGTAATGTTGTTCGGCCTTAGTAAGGGAGCGTGATACAAAAGCTACGGGACGTTCTTCTTGATTGACAATATGTGGCAAAACGGCGGATAAATCATATGGACTTGCATCAGTTGCTAGCGTAACTGGTAGATCTGGTTTTCATGGTATTAGGATGCGATCGCTTGCTATCTCGTTTTTAATCTTTTCTAAAGCTACCTGACGTTCTTTCGACCATTTGAATTTAATATCCTTACGTAAAAGTTGATTTAACAGGTGCAATATCAAAGATGCATCAGGAATAAACTTGGAATAGTATAATGCCAAACCAACAAAAGATCTAACTTTGTCGACATTGGTAGGGGGTTTAGCGCGTAGAATAGCATCAATTTTATCGTTAGATTTTTCTAATCCTGTTTCACTTATAACATGACCAAGATACTTGATTGACCGTGTGAAAAATTTGCATTTCTTTTTATTAAGATGTAAATTGTTCTGTCGTAATCTTTCCAAACAATTACATAATCGTTGATAACATTCTTCGTAAATACTTCCCTGGACAGCAATATCATCAAAATAAGAAATAGTACCAGGTAGATCTTGTAATATTTGATCGATTATTCGATGAAATTCATTCGGAGCTGTTTTAATACCAAAGAATAATCTGTTAATCTTATAAGCATCTCGATATGTTGATATGGTTTGTACTTGTGCGCTTGTCTTATCGACTTTCACATGTAGGTAAGCTTTATGGATATCCAATGTACAAAAATAATTTCCATTGCGTAACTTGTTAAAAAGATCTTCAATTCGTGGAATAGGATATCTGGCATCTTTCAACTGTGGATTTACGGTTACCTTATAATCAGCACAAATACGTACAATGTTGTCAGATTTGGGAATAACGACTAAAGATGTCCCCAAGTTGCATATTTTATTTTTTTGATGATCCCTTGTTTTTCCAGTAAATCTAATTCGTGGTTAACCTTGTTGATAAGGGAATAGGGCACGGGACGTGGTTTTAAATAGATTGGTTTCGCACCTTCGCGTAACGGTAAATAACATTCAATTCCTGGAATTGTTCCAACAGCTTTAGCGAAAACATCAGAAAATTGGTTGAAAATGTCTTGAATATCAATATTAACATTTGCTATTTTCACATCAGGCGTATTTTGCTTTGATACTTCATTTAAGTCTAGTTTTAAATTTCTAATCCATGTCCGACCCATAATAAAAGGATAATTGCGGTCGACAACGAATAGTTCTTGCGTTGCGTTAACGTTTTTATACTTTACTTGAATACGTGCTCTTCCTTCAGGTTGTAATCTCTCTCCTGTGTATGTTCGGAAATATATAGAAGTTGGAGTTAACCGCATTGAAGATTGTAATTTATTGAATTCAGTTTTCAACATAATGGTTACAGCACTACCAGAGTCAATTTCGAATGTGACTGGTATATTATTAATTATTTGCTGGTAGAAGTTGATTTTCGCTTCTGAACCACAGAAACTGAACTTTATTGTAGTGGACTGTATTGATGTTTTCTGCTCGACAATTAATACTCGAATGTCGATTTTACATTCAAGCCACTTATCTTACAACGTAAACTGATGACTAATATTAAAGAAAAACAAAGCGAGCTCTTTGAAACTGAACATAACCGCCGCCCTTGAAAGGTTCGACTTTCAAATTAGCAAATACATGATAATAACAAAAATTATTAATAATCAACATTAATTCAGTTAGATTTTAAATTCTTTGCTTAAGCAACAATCCAATAACATCGATACAAAACTCAAAAACAAAACAAAGATAACAATACTCAACTGTACTTAATTTAATCGTTTAATCAACCTTATTCTAATTTATTTACGCTCAGTCATTTAATTTGAATAAACACTGATAAATGTCAATTTTCTTGCATTTCACTCACATCGTCGCTAGTCGGTAATAATACCACCTTAACAATCGGTCGTTTCACTACACCATTTCTTGTTTTTATTGTAACCACTCTTACTATCTTATCTGGACCGGGATGCACGTCGATAATTCTGCCCATCGGCCAACTTAAAGGAGGCACATTGTCTTCATTTAGTACGTCGCTGAAGATTGTGCAAATACTCCTTCCTCCATCTCGACCAGAAATGTTGCTTTATTCGTTGCAACAATTGATAACGATTTAAATGATTCAATTTTAGCTCTAATACATTCTGTTTCGGTATGGCCGTCATTTGCTGACCAATTTAAAAATGCGCCGGTGTCAATGCTTCGAGGTCACAGGGATCTTGGGACAAGGGAATAATGGGTCGAGAGTTCTAAACAGCCTCAATTTGAACCTATAAGGAATAAAACTCCTCATATGTCAACGAAGTACCGTTTAATACCTTTTTCAAATGATGCTTCACTGCCTTTACGGCAGATTCCCACAAACCTCCGATTGGTGCGTCAAATAATTTTGGAATTTGTCGTTTTGAATTAACGGTTCAATGCCCTTCAACTCATTATTCGCGCCTACGAAATTTTTCGCATTGTCGGAATAAATGTCCGTACAGAAACCTCTTCTGGAGACAAATCTTTTTAACATCTGTAAAAATCCTTCGGTCGTTAAATCAGAGACTAGCTCCAAATAAAGGGCCTTTGTTACTAAAGATATAAATACACAAATATATCCTTTAATAATTTTTTTGTTTCGAAATTTTGTTTCCTTTAAATCAAACGGACCAGCATAATCTAATCCGCATGTTATAAATGGACGAACAGGATTCACTATAAAATTTGGCAAGTCTCCCATTTTGGTGGTAATTTTGTCAGGTTTAGCTTTAATACATCTTATACAATTTCTAATGACTGACTTAACAGTATTTTTTCCATTTATAGGCCAATATTTTTGTCTTATGTGAGAAAGTGTATTTTGAACCCCGGTATGTAAAGCACGCTCATGTTCGCGCTTTATTACTAATCGAGTTAACGGATGTTTAGGAGGTAGCACAATTGGATATTTATTTTCAAATTCTAAATTCGCATGCCTTAAACGTCTTCCTACTCTTATTATACCCTCATTATCAATGAATGGTGATAAAGATTTTAAATTACTATTGGTTTCTACATTTTGATTTTTAGACAATTTGGCCACTTCCTTGGGAAAAGCCTGAATTTGAGTTAATTTAATTAAACGATTCATTGCATTATTTATTTCCTCTTTTGTCAAAGGACCTATTTGTTTCTTATCCCTTGCATTTATAATGGAAACAAACCTAAAGCAATACGCTACTACTCGTACTAGTTTATTCAAATCCGAATATAATTCACATATATTTAAATCATACTGCACCGTGTACGTTAATCTTTGTTTTTTAAATTCCGGTAAGTCCTCTGTCGATTCTACCTTTGGACCTTCAAATAAATTCACTGACCAACTACTTGAGTTTTTTTGCAAAAATGAAGGACCATGCCACCAAAGATTTGAATTAATCAAATTCGCTAAGGAAGAACTCCGAGATAGAATGTCTGCTGGATTTTCTTCCGACGAGATAAGATACCATTTTGCACTTGGGACTAATTTCTGAATTTCGGAAACCCTGTTTGCAACAAACGTTTTCCAAACAGATGGATGACACGCGAGCCACGCTAAAACAATGGTTGAGTCTGACCACAAATATACGCCATCAATTTCCAAATTGAGTATTTTTAAACATTTACTCACTAATCGAGCTAATAATAAAGCTCCGCTAAGCTCTAATCTGGGCAACGATATAAACTTTAATGGTGCGCGGAATTTGTAATTTGTCTATATTTGATATTTGTTGCAAAACCTCTAACCATAATTCTTTTAAATTCACTGGGATTGGGTCATCCCAGTCTACTTGCAATTGCCACAATTTTTGAATGATAAGCTTTGCTCTTATGATTACCGGACCGAGAACTCCCAAAGGATCGAAAATCTTTGAAATGAAGGACAAGATGGTTCTCTTTGTCATGACGGAACCTTGCAAACTTTGACCTTTATATTGAAAACAATCTAAAGAAGGAACCCAACTTACACCTAACGTCTTGATACTGTTATCATCACTTATTATATAATGGGCGTCGTCAGAATGAGTGTTAATATCGTTAAGTAAACGTTCACAATTCAATTTAAATTTTCTTAATTCAAAACCGTACTCCATGAATATTTCTATTAAATTCTTTTTATCTAATTCTGTCGGGTCCTTTGCTCCGGTTAGCAAGTCATCCATGTAAAAATCATTCTGTATTATTTGACTTTCAACAGGATACGCTTGCTCCTTTTCAAGCGCTATTTGTTTGAGACACCGCGTTGCTAAAAACGACGCTGGCGCAGTACCGTATGTTACCGTGTTAAGTTGAAACTGTTTAATTTCCTGACCTGGGTTTTCCCGCCAAATTATGCACTGTAAATTTCATTGTTCTGAATCAATTAGAATTTGTCTATACATTTTGGCAATGTCTCCGATTAAGACCACATTATGAATTCTAAATTTTATTAGACAGGAAAATAAATGCTTTTGAATAACCGGACCTACCTTTAATACATCATTTAGAGAGAGATTACTTGTCGTTTTAGCAGATGCGTCAAAAACAAGTCTAACCTTTGTAGTCGTTGACTCTGGTTTAATAACGCTATGATGAGGTATATAATATTTTGGATAATTTGAGTGTTTATTTGAATCTAATTCACGCATGTGACCGAGTAACTCATATTCCTGCATAAACAATTTATAGGCTTCATATAATTCGAGATTATTCAATAAGTTTCTTTCTAAAGTCAAAAATCTTTTGATTGCGGTTTGTTTTGATTCCCCTCAATCTAGGTAATTTTGCTTTAAAGGCAGTTGGACTATGAATCGTCCATTTAGATCCCTTATTGTATTTTGTTTAAAATGACACTCGCACTCTTTTTCCTCACTTGACATCATATTTTCGTGAGGAACTTCTTCTACCGTCCAAAATTTTTCCAATTGTTTACTTAAATCATTATTGATGAAAAAGCAATTTTCAGCACGCTTGTCTTGTCGCATATTTTCAGTTTTACCGCTTACTACCCAACCTAATACCGTTTCCCAACACCGGTAAACCTCTCCCTAATTCAATTCTGTTAGGACCTAACAATTTGAAAAATATTTCGGCTCCTAAAAGCATATCGATTTTTGATGGTATACCGAAATTGGGATCTGCTAAATTGATATTATTTGGAATTTTCATTATAGAATCGTTTATTTTTAACTGTGGTGTCACATCTGTAATTTTCTCAATTACTAAAAATGAAAGGGTTGTATTAAAACTGTTATCGTTTGACGAAATTTCTATTTTTGTTGTTTGTTTTATATTCATCGGGGTCTGTCCAATTCCTAGTACTGGTATATTAATTTTATATGTGTCGATTCCTAATTTGTTTACTAATTCGTGAGTCACGAAATTGGATTGAGATCCGTTACCCAACAAGACGCAACAGACTGTTGGTCTATTTTGTTTATTATATGCTTGCAACATTGCTGTGGATAATAAAACTATATTTTCATTTCTTTTCTGTGAATAATTAGCCAGTATATTACAGTTCGTTTGTTTATTTATTTCCGATTCTCGACAAGTGTTATTGAACGATTCGTTCTCCGTTCTAACTGTGGGCGCCATGGGTTTGTTATCGTCTTTGATATTTATCGCCTGTTGATTTATAGGGTGTTGAGAATTTGTTGACTGATGTAACAAAGAATTATGCCTTTTATTGCAAATTTTGCAAGCCCTTGATTTACAGTAATTATGTTTAATTACTTAAGTTCATTATTATTATTATTATAATTTCTATTATTCATCGATTTTTAAATATTGTTTTTAAATATTAAATATTACAATTGAATATCATTATTAAATAGTAAATGTCACGATGTACATAATGCATCTTATTGAATTTAGATTTAACTTTGTCACGAGGTATACAAATGTACCATTTTATTTTGCTCTAATTTCCATATCTCAAAAATCAATAAGAAGAATTCTATTTTAATAATTGTCAATATCAACAATTAATCTAAATAATAGATGCATATAAAAATATGAAGCGACGTGATAATATTCAGTAATAAAATAAATTTTGTAAAGACCAACTACGTTGCAATTAAATTTAGTCCTTATTCAAAAAGCAGATTTTTATTATTCAAACCAAAAGAAAAAACCTAATTGGTGACAGCGGTGGGATACCTCATCATAAGTGATCATTCACCTTTTTTTTTGGTTGTGCATCAGGAAGAGATATTCTCTGGGACGATCAACGCTCGTTACACCCAACAAACCTGCCAACAATACAACAAAGCAAGGTAGGCAATTCCAATTTATTGCCAGTAATTTTGAATCTTTGAAATCAATCAAACAAAAACAATGCCTAAAACAAAGACACCGACAGTACCAGCACAAGAAGTTGGAGCATTTGAAATATTAAAAATTACTGCTGAATTTTTACCAACATTTTCCGGCAAGGAAAGCCAAATTTCTTTAAGAAACTTTATACAAACTATTAACAAATTCCATCAAGACTACTTCAATAGAAGTAATACAAAAAAAGGACTTGTGTGGTTAATTATTCGATCCAAAATTCAAGGTGATGCTGTTCAAAGTTTGCAAGAGGTTACAGATTGGAATGAATTAAAAACCGAATTAACAAATCGATATAGTACTAAAAAGAATGGGCAAATCTTGCTACAGAATTTGATAAGCCTGCAAAAACAAAGTAAACAAACGATAAAAGAATATATTGATAAGATGAAGGAACTCTTCAACGAATATAAGGATTATTTAAACATCTATCAAGAAAACGTCGTAATTCGTACTACATTGATTCAACAGGCAGAAGAACTAATCGTTCATAATATAATGATGCAATCACCTAGTATATTAAAAATATTAATCAATTTCCATAAGGTAACCGATATTAAAACATTGGAAAATATAATTCAAGAATATGAAATGATATATCAAACACCAAGTTTTTCCAAGTCAGAACGACATAGACCACCATCATTCCAAACAACCGAGTCGTGGCAACGAAAACCACCTACAAATCAACAGCAATTTTTCCCACCAAGATTCCAACCAAATTATAACCCTAATTTTCCTACCAATCAACCAATTCCAATAAAACCAAATCCAAACTACAAAGCACCACAACCACCCAAAATGGAAATTTGGACCTCCACAACCCCAACCCATGAGTGGAGTTTCAACGATTAAAACTAAAATTCAACCAAGTGATATTTCATCTACTTCAAGTCAACCTCGTTACCATCATTTCACCAATGTTGGACCTAATAACAAATATATCGCCACAGAATTATTTAATACGGAACAAGATAACAGTGAGGAGAATGACATTCTAAAACAAATAGAATTTCACAAACAACAACTCGAAAACCTGGAATCGTATTGTCAATATGAAGAAGAACAACAAGATAATGTATTAAGAAATCAAACAAATGATGAAGATGATGGATCCAGCCTCGGAAATAATCAACGAATAATTAATCTCGACGTCAACAATTTACAAAAAAATTCTTTACCGTATATTTACATTGAACCACACAATTTAAAGATCCTCATTGATACTGGATGTACCAATACCATCATCCGGTCCATATTTTCCTATAAAAACAATATAAACCCATATCCAATCAAACCCGTTAAACTAACATCCATCCACGGTTCCACAAAAATAACCCAAGCTATTAAATTTCCCTTATTAGAATTATTTGGCATTAATGAAAAATTAGAATGTTTATTATACCCCTTCCACCAATACTATGATGGGATAATTGGCAACGAAATATTAAGAAAATATCATCTCTCAATCAATTATGAAACAAATGAAAAACACAATAAAGAAAGAACTATTATTATACCATTTCAACACAGACATGAATTCAACATACAAAAAGTGGAATTATCTCCAAAAGAAATTAAAATAGTGCACATATGGACCAACAACGAAGATGGCGAATATTTATTAAAAGAAACATTCAAAAATGGAATCAAGATCCCTGAAAGCATAGTACAAGTTAAAGATGGTAAATATTCTTGTGAAGTAATTAACACCAATGAATTTCCAACACTGATAACATTTGATAAAAGGACAATATTAGAAGATATAGAAAATTATAATATTGAGGTTAATGACTTATATACCAATACGAAAATTGAGAATGGATTCGACTTAATTCGTGCCAATCACCTGAATGAAGAAGAAAAAAAGTTATTACACATATTAATTAATCAATGCAATGATATATTGTACATGCCAAATTCTAAATTATCCTTCAACAACCAAGTTAAACATGAGATAAAAACAACGGATGAAATACCAGTGCATTCAAAAATATATAGGTATCCACCTGTTCACAAAATGGAAATCAAGAAACAAATAGATGATCTCTTAGAAAAAGGCATTATTCAACCCAGTCATTCACCTTGGTCAAGTCCTGTATGGATAGTACCAAAGAAATTAGACGCATCGGGAAAACAAAAATGGAGAATGGTTATTGACTATCGAAATTTGAATTCTAAAACTATCGATGATAAGTATCCATTGCCTAATATTGACGACATTCTCGATAAACTTGGCAAATGTAATTACTTTACCACTTTGGATCTCGCAAGTGGCTTCCATCAAATACAAGTTCATCCAAACTCTGGTGAAAAAACGGCATTTACTGTAGACAACGGGTACTATGAATTCACACGGATGCCATTCGGATTAAAAAATGCACCATCAACTTTCCAGAGGTGTATGAATAATGTACTGGGAGAACTGATTGAAAACGGTTGTTAAGTTTATATGGATGATATCATTGTGTACTCTATATCACTACAAGAGCACATAAAGAATTTAAAAAATGTATTCGACAAATTGCGAAAGAACAATATGAAAATACAACTAGATAAGAGTGAATTTCTTCACAAACAAGCAGAGTTTTTAGGACACATAATTACACCAAGCGGAATTAAACCAAATCCCAAGAAGATTGAATGTATAAAAAATTTTCCTATACCGAAAACAACAAAAGAAATTAAGTCGTTTTTGGGATTGATAGGTTATTATAGAAAATTTATAAAAGATTTCGCTAAATTAACAAAACCAATGACCAAATATTTGAAGAAGAGTGTGAAGTTAAAGATCGACGATAAACAATATGTGGAAACTCGATGTGGATAGTAGAGTAGAAAAATTCTTAATAAACCAAAGAAATTTTATTAATATTATTTTGCACAGACTAGTTTCGGTGCATTTGCACCATCTTCAGTGTGCTAACAAATCTACAGTCAAAAGATAAAAGACATAAAAACATACAATAGAAGATACAATATTACTTACATGAAAATTACCGATGGGTATGCCTGCTTCTAATTTAATAGCTGATCTGTATAATGACCATCTTGAAAATAAATATATATTAAATAAAAATAATCCATATAATAAACATATAGTAACATGGAAAAGATATGTTGATGACATTCTAATAATCTGGAATGGTCCAATTAAATACCTACATCATTTTCACAAATTTATCAACAATATAGATAATAACATTAAATTTACAATCGATATCGAACAAAATTCTTCATTACACTTTTTAGATATTAACATCACTAAAACTGGTGATGGGATGGAATATTCGATATATCGTAAACCCACTTGCTGCTCTGCTCTAATACCTGCAGATTCCAATCATCATATGTCACATAAAATGGCTGCCTTCAATTCATTGATATATCGAATGTTACATTTTAAACTAAATAATGATAATTACAAATTAGAATTAAACAACATTAGTAGTATAAATATGTATGTTCTGGACCTGGAAGTCGGAGCCAATTTTCAAATTCTCCCGCCAATTGACATCGGGAAGTGACGTCACGGCGCGGAAGATTTGAAATTTCAAATCGACCAACTTAAAATCTAGAAAAGTAAATTCCCCCAGACTTTCTGCCAACCTAAAATCTATGCAAGTAAACTCCCCAGATATCATGCCAACCTGTGACGTCACGGCGCGGGAGATTTGAAATTTCAAATCGACCAACTTAAAATTTAGAAAAGTAAATTCCCCCAGACTTTCTGCCAACTTAAAATCTATGCAAGTAAATTCCCCCAGATTTCATGCCAAACTAAAATCTATACAACTAAATTCCCCCAGATTTCATGCCAACCTAAAATTCTAGTAACTAATGTCACTTTGTAGCTCTGTAAACAGCGGAAACGGCGGCAAATTTGAAAAAAGTTGTTTTTATTGTTGTCAACAAACAAAATTTACGTTGTCAAATTAGCCCAGCCTAGCCTGACTTGACTTTTAAGAAGATCAATAGCATGTGATTTTCAAGCAAATTTGAAAAAAGTCCTAATAATAATAATAATAATAAGACATAATAATTGAAAAATTCACCAATTATTAATCGGTGTTGTCGTCGTCGTCCCCTGATGCTGCACCTTGCCACTTTAAATGTTTGTACCCTTCCTTATTGACAAGTTTTTGATAAAGGCACCAATAACATTGTTCACCCCTTTCACCGCTTTCACCCTTACAGGAAGAGCACACAAAGTCTACTGTAATTGGCATAGTTGGATGAACAACAACATTGACAATATATGTATATATTTTTTTAACAATTTTCAAATAAAAGAATGTATATATAATTTATAGATAATGAATACCTGCATTGTTCATTTATTAATATTAAAAAATTTCCTTTGTTTAAGAAATCTTCTTGATAAGCATGCTGAATTGCAATCACAAAAATATACAGTATGAATTAAATTTAAAGAAAATCAATAATTATTAGTGGAAATTTGGTGTGTTTCTGCTGTAATATCTCTTTTCGATGACTTTTATACAGACACAAAGTACAGATCTCTCTATTAATTTATAATTCGAATAATTTTTGGTTTACTTACATCTTTACAATTATTATGAATCACTAACGTTTATATTCGGTAAAATATGATAACAAAGGGATAATGTAAATAGTATAATATATTTTTTAATATAAAAATATAACAAAGTCAACCATTAAGAATACATCATTTTTCAAATAATAAGAAAATCATAGATGCATATATTTTTCTAACAATTTTCAAATAAAAGAAATTGTAACAATGGATCCTTTCTATAAGAAATCTTCTTGATAAGAATGCTGAATTGCAATCACAATAATATATGTATAAGATCAACCAGTCTTAAAGTAAATCAATTAGACAGTACATTGTCAAGTGCCGAACAAAAATTTAATTTGGTGAATTTAGTTTGTGTTAAAAATGAATTCAAGAGAAATTATATGTAAGTACATATTCATTTACAACATACATTTAATTTATAATTAATTTTTAATTAAATATCATAAAACAGTTTTCGAAGGTGAGGAGATCACCGCAGATCAATTCGATTATGTAATAACAACTCAATTCGAGCATTTTCAGAAAGAAGAACAATGTAAGTATTCATTTATAACTTATAGATATTTATATTAATTTCAAATTATTGTAAACAACAACTAGATCGACAATACCATCAAAAAATAATGGAAACCGTTAATAACTGTTTTCTTTACACCTTTAGCTTTCTTGATCAATTTACCATCAATAACGTCAATAGAATACATTTTCGATTTTAAACCAATAAATTCTCTCATTATTTTACCATTATTTTCATCTTTCATAAATCCAACAATTTTTTTATTTTTCAATGGTAAATTGTATGGATTCTCTTTTGCATACTCAGATGTATCGAAATAAATATCTATATCATCCCTAATATCATTGTAGAAATCATCAGTTTTGATGGTATAAATAAGTGAATCCGTATCTATATAGTTTAATAGTAATTTATCGTTGTATTTTGGTTTCATGTATTCATAATGAAAATCGTACATCAACCATTTTGATAATTCCAATACTGTAAAACCAATATAAATTGGTTTATTGTAACAGGTCTTGACACGATTCAACTGAATTGCCACCATTTTAGGTGTAAAATGGGCTACACTATGGAAATGTGGTTTGGCAATCAGTGCACGTGCACCCAATCT
This sequence comes from Mylabris phalerata, assembly GCA_020740385.1. NCBI lineage: Eukaryota > Metazoa > Arthropoda > Insecta > Coleoptera > Meloidae > Mylabris > Mylabris phalerata. The sequence continues at coordinate 22,205 of JAJEOX010000072.1, read as the reverse complement.
CTTTCCACAACTCTCCCACTTTGTAACCAATTTGATGTCTTTTCTTTTATCTACATTCTCCATAGTTTTACCGTACACTGCATTATTTAGTAATTTAAAAAAAATTTTTCTCAAACGTATTTTTGGCCAATGTACGATGATGTGTATTCAGATCGATATATTTTTTCAACCAACACGATTGTTTAAATAGTAATATTCGATGAATTTGATTAATTTTCAAACCATGCTTGACACACTGTTGTAAATTTCTATAATGTATTATATATTTATTTTTATTTGTTAGATCAGTAATCAATTTGGAATATTTTGCATTTGAACTAATCTTATTCTCCGGACAAAATGGAAGATCATTGTGCTGATCGTGTAGACCTTTTGGATATTCTAGATCCACTTCGAAGATGTAACCTATATCGGAATTTGTTGGAATTTTCATTATATCAATTGATTCAATGTCTTCGACCCATTGAAACCCACCATAGGGTTGTGGTTGTGACATGGCCCAACCATATAGATTGTTAGCATCTAAATACATTAAATACGTACTTGGTTTAGATGAGTCATAATTTCCATATACTTATTGTTTGCAACAGAATGTCGATGTGAACATTGTGTTATGCCACCACGTATACCTCTTTTAATAAATGTATGCATATTGATTTCGGTTAATATTTCAATTTTTATTTGAGTATATTTCAACATGGCGTCCCATGATAATCCGGGTGCTGTGTAATAATGACAAGGATCCAAATTGTATATTTTTTGACAGACTTTGCGGAAATTTTGAAAAATATCAGTCAACAGCAATACATCCGTTATCAAGTACAATTTCATGTAGTCCCATAAATTTTGACAATTGAATTGTTGCCACACATTCTGTGCATGTTTGTAATCTTCATCAGAGCATAATTTCATCGAAAATCGACTGTTAAATTTTTCTTGCGCTGGTAATGATGTCTCTTCTAAACGTTTCCAACAATTAAAGTACTCATATGGTAGCACACCTTTTCTTATCAGTAATTTAAATTGTTCTTCATCGTTGAAAACGCTTTTAACAGTTTGGAAATCATTAGGTGATAAATTCTGCGCTAAACTATCTAGACTAGATGACATAAATCTGAACGAGTCTAGAAACCGCAGATCAACTGTCTCTGTTTCACCAACAAAAATTCGTTTTGATAAGGAGACATAGAGTTCCTTATTTAGCGGTATTAAGTTAATATCACCTTCAATTTTTTCCAACGATTTTACAAACAAATGACAATCATAACCAGAAAAGTTATGAAAAAAAATTGGAAAGAATTTAGGTATGCGATATTGCAAATTGCATTGTCGATGTGCTGGTCCTCTATATTTACCAGTAAAGTGACAGTGATCCATCACTTTATCATCATTGACTATTGTTTGATTACAAATATGACAGATGTTCGTTTCAAGATATGATTCAAGTTGTTCATCATTTAAATTCTCCATTGGTTTCGGTTTCATTAGAATTTCATTATAAATTCTTTGTATATCGTACGTTAATGATTTTACAAATTGATCAGCACAATCTTCACCATTGTAAACTTGTAATTTATCGAAATTCTGATCGAACGAACATTTAATGTAATAAGCGAAAGCACACGGTGTGTGTTCTTGTACATTAGTTGTTGACGATGTAGTTGGATTCGGTGTACAAATATCAATGTCTTGTAATAGACACTCAAAATCTGCATAGATTACAAATGGAACTTCAATTTGTCGTTCATAATTTTTAAATTCTACTACAGAATTCTCATGTGTTGGCATGATTGTAACTATACGATTACACTCCTCTTTATGTATTAATAAGTTTTTTTCAGAATCGAAATGTAATAAGCAAAAATTGCAAATGAAAATTTTATTTGTATGTCTTGTAATGCTGCTTCGCAGTAATCTTGAGACATTTTTAATCCACACATAGTGGCTCCGTTCTTCTTTTTCTATCAACAGTAAATTGATATGCTTTACTTTTTCTCTTTTGGTACAATACAATGGTCCAACAATTTGATCATCTTCTAAACCAAAAGTATTTACACTAATTTCCGAGTTCAATTCTTCAAATATTTTAATGTCTTTTACTTTCAAAGGAAAGTCTAAATCATCAAATTCTAATACAATATTATTATGTAAAACTATTGTATTGGCAGTGATGTCTTCAACACAATATGAGTTTGGTCTATTTGCATGGAAATCGACTGGACACAAAGCCGAAATTATAGCCCATTTGAAACAATATTCATCGTTATTTTTGACATTGATACAAGCGTGCTTTTCTTGGATTTTCTTAGGTAATCCTATGTACTGACTACTTCCTCTCAATGGTTGGTATTGATTTATATTAATTTCTAAATGGGTTATTCCGGTCAACGCCCAACCGCTATCCCTTTCTTGGAATTCAGTTGTTTTCGTTTTAATTTTTTCAATCATCAAGTCATAGTTTAATGTAATATCATCGTCATTCTGCACCAACGTCATTTTTGAGTTGAAACTTTTTATCGAACTTTCTTCGTTTTCGTCAACCATTTTCACATACTCAGCAAACAATTCCAAATTGAATTTAATTAATGTATGTTCAATTAACTCTTGTACAAGTTTAAGAACTACAACATCTTTAGAAGATTTTAGAAATACATCAACATCCAAATTAGATAAGTCACTATTTTCATAAAGTAATGTTTTAATTCGTCCTTGGAAAGTACTTTTAACCACCTTCAAATTTGATGTGTATGGTTCTGCTGATTTTAATCGATGACTTAAGGTGCGTAAATGACATAACCATTTATCAACAGGAATATCTGTTCCACATAAACTACACCTTTCTTTAGTAAGTTCTGGTTTTTCGCATCCTAAAATTGGAAGCGGTAAATGAAGAAAAGTAATGAGGTGGTTTAAAAAACATTTACCTGGTAAAGAATGAACACGTTTTATGTGGCGATTTAAGTTGTATTTTTTTGAGAACGGTTTGAAACAAATATTACATAATACTTGTGCTTTAGACATTTTTAACAAGCAGTTTTGTTGTACGCGTGTGACACTTTAAAACACTTTCAACAAAATAGTTGAGCTCTGCGTTACAACCTGCTTTTATACCACGCAAAATCCGTTATGAATTAACGTAATAAAAATTTCTAGAAAAACACTCTTATTGACTGACCTTGTTTATTAATATTTTTGCAATGAAGAATTTTCTTTGGATAACAATACATCATTTTTTGTACAAAGGATCTTTTTAATATTTGACCTTGTTTATTAATATTTTGCAGTCTAGAATTTTTATTGGAAAACAATACTCAATTTCCTACACAAAGGATTCTCTGTTACAATTTTTTCTCTAAATTGAAAATTCTTAGAAAAATAAATGTCTTAACAGTCATCTTATAATTTGTGACAATTGATGATCTCTTTATAATTGACCTTGTTTATTAATATTTTGCAATTCAGTGGAAATGCTATTGGAAAACGTAGTTGTCTTTGTTTAAACTTTTGTATATATATAACCGTGGATATTTAAATTGTTAGTCATTTGATAGATCTTTTCTTGTAAAGAGCGTTACTGAAGAGTAAACTTATTTGTTTCCTAAAGTCTTAACGAATCACAAAAAAGAAAATGTCAACAATACCATCAACAATTGTGGTTTTCACAGAAGATAAAGTTAATTTACCAATCAATTTGTTACATGTCATTATAAAACAAATCTTTCAGTAAGTAGAAATATTTTCTATATTTTTATTTTTCCTAAATGAAAATTTTATATATCAGATACGGTGTAAAGGATATTATCTTAAAAGACGATAGAGTCTCAATTTACTTATCGTACTCGCCGAAAACTAAAACACTTCAGAAAAAATTTGGTAATTTACCAGTAAGATATATAAGAATGAAATTAGAATCCGAAGAAGAATTGGACATGCTAGAAAAAGCAATTACTAAATATAAATTTAATATTGAAGAAGATGAAGACATAAAAGCCATTGAAGCACCAACAACATCAAAAAGAGCAAGAATTGATGAAGATCAATAAATCAAGTAAATTTTTAATTTAGAATAAGGTTAGTTATTACAAAATATAATTAAACATATATTAAAGAAGAAATACTAGTTTTCTTTAAGATGAAGAAGAAGAAGAAAAGGAAGACGGAAATCTAGCTATGAGATAGAAAAAATTAACATACCAAAATAAATGGCATAAAATGTGTAAAATTATTGTATAATAAAAGTTAACAATTGACTAGGTTTAATTATAGAATAAAAATATGATTATTAATCAGAATTGTCTTCTTTTAATTTCATTTCCTGTCCTATATTGTTATTGCAGTTTCAAATCCAGTTTTTATAAATAAAACAGTAAATATAAAAGGACATTAAAACACATACTTTAAAATAATTTTTCTTTATTTAATTTATAATTCATTGAAAACAGATGAAAAGTTATACAAATCATTGTTTAAAAGGCAAGCGGTACAATACACTTTAAATGGGTGATTATGTTGATTGTCTTCACGATTAACTTCATGTTGTCCACAAATGATTAAGTTTCTTAAATCTTCATCGTTTTGATAAAATGCTGGTAACTTCAACCAAATATTGCTTAAATGTAAAGGATCCATTTTCAATAAATTTATTTTAACTAAATTTCTAATGCATGATACAGCATTTTCTGTATCAAGAGCATTCTGTAGAATCACTGCACTCTGTGACATAGTAATCAAAATCACTATCACTACTATCGCTACACCACGAGTTTTTTATTTTATTTACTAAACTTTTCAAAGAGTTCAATCTGTTGCGTGTATAAAAACATTTACATGTGTCTGGCCCGGTAGTCACACCACTATTCGACCAAACACAATCTATAAAATGTTTACCATATTCATTTAAAACCTCTTGCATATCTGTATAAGGTGAAAGTTTTTCTAGTAACCTTCTTATAAAGAATTTATCCCTACTATGAACTTTATCATCCGAAAGTAACAGTTTAGCTTCATTAATATAATATTTCAATCCATACATACTGCACTCACAATTTAATTTCAAAAAATGTTTCTCTTCTTTCTTCTAAACGTTGCACAAAAAACTGAGTACTTTTGAAAAATTTAGGTTTTATATACCATTATTCCCACTACCATAAATTTATCCCCTCTTTTCAATTTTGATTAAATAAAAGTACAAGTGAGAGTAAATGTAATTTTCAATAAAATTGAATAGAAAAACTATTTTTAGACGAACTTTTTACAATTACATTTATATAGAAATAAATGAATATATCATTTTTATGTAATGTCTTTCATATCAATCCAGCTATTATATACACTATCAAATCCTAACCATTTAACAAATAATTTACGACCTTTACGACGTAGCACCTTTTCAATTAAATAGATACTTGGATAGTGGGTCTTTTGTAATTCTTCTTCATAGAAACATCCACTGATTGGTTGACCACGTAAATCTTCCAGTAAATACGTCACAGGATTGCTATTATTTACTTTTATAATTTTAAATAATTCTGTTGTCCAATTGGGTGTATAACCTTTGTCGAATAAATGTTTCATCTTACTGATACGAACAAGATCGTCTTTCTTGAATTTTCCAGCAGTGAATTTTTTCAAATTATTATAGAATGCCTGTAGAATTTCTTGCTCGTTATCTTTATTTACTTCATTAGGTTTCATCTTTATCGTTCTGTGTAGTGTATTATTGTAATCTTTAGTGACGTCATCAAGAATTTTTATCCAATTATATGACGCATTCATTGTAAATAATTTATATAATTTACTTTTTAAAGTTCTAATTACACGTTCAGCAAAAGAAGCTTTTTTTACACTATATGTATGATAATGACTAATTCCATATTTCTTCATTAAAGCACTAAATTGTTTATTAAAAAACTCCTTTCCTTGATCTGACTGAAGCTTCTTTGGATGACGACCTTGTTGTTGTAATATTGTTTTCATTGCTGACGTTACATCGTTGCCTGATTTAGATTTTAATGGTTGAGTCCAGATATATTTTGAAAAACAATCAATTACCACCAATATATACTTGTATCCATTGTTTTTTTTTGAATGTTTACTAAGATCGGCTAAATCCATTTGCCAAAGTTCATCTAGACCTTTTATAATTGTACGACGTCGAAGGAAATTTTTTCGAGCTGGTTTATATATTTCATTAACAACATGTTCTTTGAATGACATTATTTCTTTTCGATATTTTATTCACTTCACTAGCTGTGTATGATGGATTTGAAAAATGATATCGATGAAGAGGGATTGCCACGATGACCTTCTGATGAGAACTGTTCAATTTTCACAATTGTTTTCATTAATAAATCTTCTAAATCTATCTATTAAATTGCTTTAATTTTTCTGTAGTTGTATTATCTTATTAATATCAATAAATTTCTGGTTATATGTCTTAATTAACCTTTCAATGTTTTCCAATTGATTCCTTGTACTCCTTATTGTATTATTCAGTTCATTCAATTTCTTATCAAATGCGGTGAATTTATCGTTAATTGATTTATCTCGTTTTGTAAAACTATCATTAAGCTTCTTTATGTGATCTTTAATTGTTGGTATATCTGATTGATAAAGTCCTTCAATTTTTCGACTATTTTGAATGTGTTTATGTGTTTGAGTTTCGTTCTCCTCTATTAATCGTTCTAAATTTTTAATCTTTTCCTCAATTATACTATCATTTTTTTAATTTGATTTTCTATCTCTTTTCTTAGTTCATCAACGTACCCTTTAGTGGTTGAGTCCTTTACATCTTCACCGTCATGTAGATTACAGATACGATGATTCTTTAAGTCAAGATTGCCATCAGTAGTATAACTATATAGATTGTGCCAAACACGACTTCCACTCGCTTTATTATCATTTTCACTGAATTTTCTCTTCCAAGCACGTCCGAATTTGTCAATGCTCATAATGATACTAAATAAGGTTTAAGGAAAAACAGCATATTTATACATCATTCTTTTATTGATCACTATCATGAAAATTTTCATATAATTTTATAACATTGGTTAAGGCACACATACAATTCAATATTGAATGAAATACACAAGTGGATTTAGATTTATATAAACGTGGCTGGTCTGGTAATTCATGAACTATTGATGTATTATAGATAAAGTTCTCAATGAATTTCTTCTTTTCCAAGCCCTTAACATAAATATCACTGTATCCAGATGTTACTCTGTTAATAATTCCATTAAATTCCTTAGGATCTATAAAACCGTCCTCCCATTTCAATTCATGATGATTTTTCGTCAACCAGTATACTTGTTTCTTATATTCCAGTGGTAATGCTTTAAAACAATAGGGAGACTTGAAGATGAAATGACTTATCTTATATCCATCATAGGTTGCTAGCTCTTTTGGTAGGAATTTATTGTTGTTTGGTATTCGGAAACCTTGTACATCTACATATAACGATAGCGATGACGATGACGATGATGAGGTCATTATACTAATAAATCACTCCTGCTTCACGTAGTTCTTTTTCAATAGCAATAATCTCGTTTTGATGAGAATTATTTCCCGCACCAGTTGATGCACACAACAAAGCCAAACGAGCAACTAACTCATTCGGATCATCCCAATAAATATATTCAACTGGTTTTCTATTGTATCGTAAAAATTGAACACCCCGCCCCGAAGGAGAAGGGGAACTCTGTGATCTTAATAATGGTTTAATAACCTTTTGCTATTTATATGATGTATCTCCTTGTATTTCCTTCTGTGGATCATAGTTCTGTCGATAGGCATTTGTAAGATTGATAATTCTCTTATAAGCGTCTTGATCCTTAATTGAAAACTTACTATGGAAGACATTTTTCAAAAACAACTCATATTTCGGTTGAAAGAGTGATTTTGAAAATATGTAGACATTTTCGAAACGCAACCCATTCGGTTCCAGTAAAGGACTAATTATCACATTTGTTTTACCACATCCACTAGGTCCACAAATTATTGTTCTCATCGTATCGGGAAGTAGTGGACTGTGTCGATGATGATTTTTCACAACTGACACGTCATGATTATTTATTTTAAGAGATAGTTTATGTTTGACAACGTTCATCATAACTACTGAAGGCATGTCTGTCAGTCTGCGGGTATTTATATAAGAAGGCAGACGTCATCTTGTCAGTTTAATGTTGACGTTCAAAGGTGACGGACTTGTTAATTCCTTAATTAACAAATTACCAATTGAATTACATATCCCCGGATATCAATACTGTGGACCTGGTACGAAACTAGCTAAACGATTGAAGCGGGGCGATCCGGGAATTAACGAATTAGATCGTGCATGTAAACAACACGATATAGCGTATTCGCAGAGTAAAAATCTTGAAGATCGACATAGAGCCGATAAAATTTTAGAGAATAGAGCTTGGGAAAGAGTTACGTCACGTGACGCTTCACTAGGAGAAAAAGCAGCCGCCTATTTGGTAACGAATATAATGAAAGCCAAACAAAAATTGGGAATGGGACATAGACGACGACGACGACGAAAACAATTGAAGAAATGTGCATTTAAAAAGGGTATTATCGATCTACTGAAGAAGACCACCAATGGATCTGATAGTATTGGAACAATAGTTAAAGCGGCTCGTGTTGCTGTTAAAAAAGCTAGTGGTCGTAAACGTATTCGTTTACCTCGAATTATACCCATACCAAAAAAATCTGGTGGATGGTTACCCTTATTATTCGGTGGTTTGTCTGCATTAGGAGCATTAACAGGCGGTGCAGCAGCTGTAACAAAAGCTGTGAACGATGCTAAAGCAGCAAGGAAAAAATTGGAAGAGGCCGAACGTCATAATCGCACAATGGAAGTCATTGCCTTAGGTAGAAAAGGTAATGGATTGTACTTGAAAAAACACAAAACAGGATTGGGATTGTATTTGACAAAAAACTACCACTGAAACTACCTTCTCATCCCCTAACTGATCATCAACTACGAACATATGCTGAAAGGCTTAAGATTCCTAATTTTCGAGGTGTTTTCATGAGAGATGATTTACCTAAAAAAATTAGAAAATACGAAACAGGTATTGTTAATTTAGATTCTCGAGAAGGTAGTGGTACACACTGGGTAGCATATTATAAACAAAATAATAAAGTGCTTTATTTTGATAGTTATGGAAATCTAAAGCCTCCAAAAGAACTAATCAAGTATTGGAAATGTAAAAATATTTTATATAATTTTAATAATCTACAAAAATATAATACATATAATTGTGGACATTTATGTCTAAAATTCTTATATAATAAAGGTGCTTGAACATTAATTGCTCAGTCATGTCTTTAACATTCACATTAAAAGGTCGTAGCAGTGTGCTATCTGCAGACTTTTATCCTCCAATCAATTTGAATCCAAACTGTAGTTATTCATTGGCCCTTATTGGTTTTCATACATACAATACAATACCAAACATTGAAGAGGGACAGAATAAGTTCTACTATAAAGATAATGGTATAGAAAAAGAAATAACCATTCCAACTGGTGCATATGAGATAACACACATTGAAGACTACCTACAAGAACAACTTAGTCCACCTAATGATATTAATAAAGCAGAATTTCTTTCACTGAAGCCAAACAATAATACGTTAAAGTGTGAATTGAAGAGTAAATATGAAATTGACTTCACTAAAGGCGATGGTATTGGAACGTTATTAGGATTAACAAAACAAGTTCTACCACCTAATCAACTACATTCATCTGATCAACCAGTGGAGATAATCAAAGTTTTATCAATTCGTATTGAATGTTATATAACAACAGGATCATACTATAATAATCGACCATCACACACAATTTATGAATTTTCGCCAGCTGTAAATCCAGGTTATGCTATAAATATTGAGCCAAGAAATCATATATATTTGCCAATTTTGAATAAACATTTCATTGACAATTTAACCATCAGAGTGTTTGATCAAAACGGTGATTTGGTTAATTTCCAAGGAGAAGAACTTGTTATCAGATTAGAATTGAAAAGCAATGGGCCTAGTTTTCCATAGTGGTGGGGATAGAGGTGCTTACTATAAAATACCTCAAATTCAATCATTTCCGATTAGTCAGACGTCGTTATCATCCGTATCAACAACAACAACAACATCATTGACACAAGCAAGCATTCAAATATTAAAAGATCTTGGTTACAATGTCCGAAAAACTACAAATATACAAAAAAGTAAAATTCGACGATAGTATTGAAAAAGAAGAATATCATACGTATCATCCGACAATTTCATCATTTCAAAATAACGATGAAATTGAAATCAACATTAATCAACAGGATGTTTTTATTTCGTTTTATGAATCATTTTTGTATTTAATTTGTAAATATGAAGAAATGGCTAATGCAGCGGCAACTGGTGATTGTAAATTATCTAATAATTTTGGTGCATATCTATTCGACTCAATTGCATACGAATTGAATGGTAAAGAAATTTAAAAAGTACGAGACGTTGGAACAACAACAACCATTAAAGGCTTATTGTGTTACAATCATGATGAAAGTAGAGCTTTAGAAACAGCTGGTTGGTGTCCCGATAGTGGTACAATAGTATCTCTAGCAGCTGATAACGAGTATGTTAGTCTACGTATTCCATTATCATTTTTATTTGCCTGCTTTCACGATTACAAGACAATTATCAATGGAAAACACAAAATTCGATTAGTACGCAGTCGGTCTGATGACAACTGTTATTTTACTAATGGAACAAAGACAGCAACAATTAAAATTCAAGATTTATGCTTAAAATTAAAACACGTATATCCGAGTGATCAATCGAAATTATATCTTCTAGATCAAATGAATAAAAATATCCCTATACTGATTGGATTTAGAAATTGGGAGCTTCTTGAATTACCCTCACTAAGACAATCTAAGAAGGATATATGGAGCGTTAAGACAACTACCAATCTAGAACGACCAAGATATGTAATTGTTGCCTTCCAAACGGATCGCAAAGACAATCCGAAGAAGGAAATCAGCAAATTCGATCATGTTAAATTAACGAATCTTCGTGTATGGTCGAATTCTCAGTGCTATCCATATGAAAATCAAAATTTTGATTTTGAAAAAAATCAATATACTGAAGCTTATCAAGCTTTTATCGATTTTCATCGTGATTTTCATAATAATCACTCATCAACACCAACGACGACCTATACAAACTTTGCACTTCGATCGATCTTCGTCATTGATTGTTCAAAACAAAACGAAGCCATCCAATCATCAACAGTTGACGTAAAGTTAGAATTTGAAAGTAGTGTGAATTTTCCTAATAAAACTAGAGCATATTGTATTATTGTTCATGATAAATTATTCGAATATTATCAATTGACAGGAATTGTAAAGAATATAATTTGAAGTAGTTTTGTTCGGAAAGGAATAAAAAATATGAATTTTTACTATATTTAATATAATATTCTAAAGAATAGATTAAAACAATAGAATTTGTTATTAAAAATATATTTATTTTTAATAAAAATTAGATAATTTATTTCTTGTTTTCTTTTCCATCATTATCGTCGCTGTCGTAAATAGATTTATCAATTTCGTACTTCTTTACTATTCCATAAGGAAGTTCGTGCATTACATCGCGAAGACAAACTTTTGCATCACACTTTTCAATCAAATCAAAAATTGTATTATCCAAATTTCTTTTACCATCTAAATATAACTGACAGATTTCTTCAGCTTTTTTATATTCTCCTGATATTTGATGCAAGTAATCTGACGAAAACCAATTTCTACCATAAACACCTTCATGTTGAGCCTCGAAGAGTAAATCACTAAACATGTGTCTTAAATAATCAATTGATGAACGAACATCAACAATTTTTGGATAATGTTGTTGAGAGTATGCCATCCACATTCTAATAATTTATACGTTATTATAGCAAAATAAGAAAGACAAAATATTACTTACCTGTTCGATTGTTGAAGCAGAAATTCGTATTCGAATACGTATTCGTATTTAAATACTAATATCGTATCTTGTAACAAATGCCTCAGCAATTTTCTTACATAAATTTCAAAAACAACTAAAGTCAGCTTGAGAAGAAATGATATATTCTTAATGGTTGACCTTGTTATATTTTTATATTAAAAAATATATTATTCTATTTACATTATCCGTTTGTCATCACATTTTATCACAACAATAATTGCATTCATTAATTTTTATATAAATTAAGAATAATTTAGAGCAGGTTTAGTCAATAGTTCAACTTCAAGAGAGTGATTATCTAATGCACTAGTTTTAATTTAATTATAGTGATAGTCTTTCATTCAAAAATATCTAATCTCTACTCAATGTGCTTACAAGTAGTGGCGAAAAAACTTGACAATTGACAATTTTTCGTTACCAAAATTATATGAATTATTACCAAGAACTATAGTGAGTGATTTGTTAGACGAATTCAGTGAGGAAAAATGGACAAAAGTTTGGAATGAAGTTGAAGATACAGAAGATACAGAAGGCTATGAAAAATTTTTGGAAGTAATACCAAACCATTATTTATATGATTTAGATAATTTTCCATTTGGTGACCAAGTAAGTTGTGAGAATTTATTGAAGTTCTTACTTTGGTTACCTAGTTATAGAGAAATTTATGGAGCTAAACATCTTTGTATTACGTACACTTTTTATAAATATAAAAATGTGAGAATTTGTGAAAAGTGCTATAATAATTATAAACCAAATGTGACTGAAGTTTTCAAAAAAATTCATTTTCATAAAGGTCTCAAGAGAGACTCCATACAAAATTACATTAAACATGAGCATTCTTGGTGTTATTTTTGTATAAAAACTCCTCTTTTTGAAATTATGTCTTATACGCAGTGTTGTAAACAAATTCATAGAAAGTGTATGAATATGATAGAATTTAATACGTCTTCATCGGATAATGAAGATTAATAAAATATGATTTTCTATATAAAATTATTAAAGAGTATTTTTCAATAATTGATTAGTTTACCGTTAATAATTATAAATTATTATATTATTATTATTATCATTATTATCATAATTATCATTATTATCATTATTATCATTATTATCATTAATTATCATTATTATCATTATTATCATTATTATAATTATCATCATTATTATCATTATTATAATCATTATCATCATTATTATCATTATCATTATCATTATTATCATTATCATTATCATTATCATCATTATCATTATCATTATCATTATCATTATCATCATTATCATTATCATCATTATCATTATTATCATTATCATTATCATCATTATCATTATCATTATTATCATTATTATCATTATTATCATTATCATCATTATTATCATTATCATCATTATTATCATTATCATCATTATTATCATTATTATCATTATTATTATCATTATCATTATCATCATTATCATCATTATCATTATTATCATTATAATTATCATTATCATCATTATCATTATTATCATTGTCATTATCATTATCATTATTATCATCATCATTATCATTATTATCATTATCATTATCATCATTATCATTATCATTATCATTATTATTATTATTATTATTATTATTATTATTATTATTATTATTATTTAATTAATTGTATATTTTCAATAAAAAGTATACAATTTACTTTTTGCGTTTTCATTCAATTTCTCATTTAAAAGTCAGGCTAGGCTGGGCTAATTTGACAACGTAAATTTTGTTTGTTGTCAACCATAAAAACAACTTTTTTCAAATTTGCCGCCGTTTCCGCTATTTAATGGGCTACAAATTGACATTAGTTACTAGAATTTTAGGTTGGTATGAAATCTGGGGGAATTTAGTTGTATAGATTTTAGGTTGGCATGAAATCTGAGGGAATTTACTTGCATTGATTTTAGGTTTGCATGAAATCTGGGGAAATTTACTTGCATAGATTTTACGTTGGCATGAAATCTGGGGGAATTTACTTTTCCAAATTTTAAGTTGGTCAATTTGAAATTTCAAATCTCCCGCACCGTGACGTCACTTCCCGATGTCAATTGGCGGGAGAATTTGAAAATTGGCTCCGACTTCCTGGTCCAGAACATATATATTTATACTACTGTATGAACATGAAAAGTGGCTAGTCAACAATCCAGGGAAAACTATAACCATTTATGAAGTGGCTGAATTTACAAGAAACACTTTTTCTCCTTCTTTTACCGAAAACAATATTGAAAGCGAAAATTTTCAGTGATTCAGACTTTTTAAATTCTGCCGTTATAGGTAGACCTGATCCAGTCGATGAACGAAACAATTTCGAACAACAGGACAAACAACGATGAGGTAGATCAAACCGAATATGAGATTCCCGAAGAAAAGATATAAATTGTTCGTCATCCACAATTATTTCACCGGAAATAGTGAGGACTATTTCCCATAGCTGCTCCGAAAAAAAAAAGAAAAAACGTAGGACGTTCAAGAATTCTGATTGACACGCCAGAAAATTACGAAATTGAGCGTGCTACCGAAGCAGAATAAGCTCGATAAAGAAAGAAGAAATTTGTTAAAGTCGAAGTTGTCCAAAAAAAACTTTCCGAGTTTCATCTGACGAAATTCAACAGTTTCGCTGTCAGATGAAATAGAGTATGACGAAAGTGGAGATTCACTGTTTCCCGTCCGATTCTGAAGAAGAAGGCGAGCT